>JAVJIF010027485.1:0-74005 GCA_038442645.1 Agave tequilana
ACTCAGGGAAGAGGGTGGACAGAAGTATGCATTTCCATTTTCAAGTCCAGGCATTACTTATCAACGATAAGAGCACACTAGAGTAGAAGACACTAATTCTCGACAGGGACCAATGTACACTTTGCAACATCATTTCCACAACCATGTTCAGGGATGATGATAGGACCAAATTCAGGAGGTCAAATTTCATATTTAGAATTGCCACCCAAGCGTCGGCCTATAGTTGCTTATCCACGATGGCCCACTTGGTTGCAGATTTGTGCTTCTTAGCTTAACATATATGGGGAACTATGTCATTGCTTCTACAATGTCTTGCCTTTGCAAGGTTTCTACATAGGATGCATGAATGTCATAGAAAAGAGGATGTCCGCAGTGAGGTCTCAGATTTTCTCTTCACTAATCTTGATCAAAGAAGTGACAGCAGCGAAGAACTCATGCTCATTGGATGACTTTCAGGTAGCAAAATTTTTCATTAAGTGAAGGATTATGGCCTTATGCAGGGTGAGGTCTTTCCTGTCCAATTGGTCAAGTGAAATTAGAATGTCCCACTGCATTTTGACCTCGAGAATGCCATTGTTCCCAAAAGAGAGAAAGTAGATCTATTGTTCTGGACGTAAAGCAACTAGTCGCCTATTTTGAAGTAAAGACTGAATTGTATGAGAGACAGTCTTGACGTAATGCCCCTGTGTCATCTTTATGCTTTTCATTAATCAATAAAAATTATTTTTTGATCAATGATTTGTCTAGTTCCCTTTTTTTTTCCTTCTTTCTTTTTGCTCTTTGCTTTTTAGTTTTCGCATGAGAAAAACTCTAACATGTTTGCTTTTAGTTTTCTATAAGAGAAAAGCTCCAACATGTAAATTCTTCGGAAAGAACTTAAGAAGGTAGATTTCACCAAGTGAAATTCCAAAGGAATTAAAACCAAAACCAAGACTAATCTTGAACATGATGGAATTAGCCCAGGGAGAGGATCCGTTAGGGATAAAAAAAGGTAGGCCTAATAATTCGTCTATTCAGAGGTAATGAATTGGACATGACAGGTTAGGAATTATCAGACTCGAAGTATTTGTTATTCAGAGGTGATGACCTGGATATAACAGCAAAGGGAAGTCTACAAGGGACTGGAAGATGAAATCCAGACATCGATCGGTTCAGAGGTGATGGATTGGACATAACCAATGGAGAAACTTTCGAATTCAGAGCTTTACCATTCAGAGGTGATGACCTGGACATGACAACAAAGGAAAAGATGAGACTTGGCTATCTGTCAGTTCAGAGTTTTTGACTGGACATAACCGATTGAGAAGCCACCAAGCTCAGAAATTTATCGTTCAGAGGTAGCGAACTAGACATAACGACAAAAGGAAGGTGAACTCAGTTTTAGGGACCTGTCTATTCAGATGTGATAAACTGGACATGATAGACTAAGACACACTAAATTCTGAATCAGGTGCCAGAGGTCATAATGTTAACATAGCAGCTAGTCTATTAGGAACTGCAAGGGTGAAGATCTGGGCACGGCACCCGTCGGCTCAGAGGTGATAAGCTGGACATAACGAACTAAGAGACACCAGGCTCGTAAGTCGCTATTCATAGGTAATTGACTAACTTTACTGTTAGAACTCCCAGCTCTGATGAGGAAAAGAAAACAAGGTTATGAACTCGTCTGTTCAGAGGTGGTGAACTAGACATAACATTTTCAGTACCATTAAAAGGGAAGAGATATAGGCACCTGTCGGTTCAGAGATAATAAACTGGATATAACCGACTAAGAAATATCAGACTCAGAGCCCTGTCATTCAGAGGTGGCAAATTAAATATAACGGCAAAAGAGTAGTCCTTACCAGACTAAAAGATAAGACCTAGCTATCTGTCAGTTCAGAGGTAACATGGACATAACCGATTGAGAAGCCACCAAGCTTAGAGTCTTGTTATTCAGAGGTGATAAACTGTACATGAGGCAAAATGAGTTATTCCACTTGAGAATGTGATTTGATACTCTGTGCGGAATTTAGTATTTCCTTGGAGGAGTTTTTAGAAGAATTGTCAGAGGTATAATGTTAACGTGACAATCAAAGAGTCCACTGGGGACTGAAAAGGGTATTAAAAGACTCCGAGGGTAATCTATTAAAAACTCCCTGAGGAAACGGATTAGCATTCCTACAGATTCCACGAGGAAATACTTCAAAGAATTGTCAGAGGTAAGTATTAATGTGACAAGCAAGCTAGGGAAGATAGGATGCAAATTCATTGTTAGGAAATTAGATAGAGATTTTACCCGAAGTAATCGTGACAAATTCTCTGCTTGGAGATTTACCAGAGTGACTTGTCAGAGGTTTGATGTTAACTTGACAAGGGTTAATGTGCTATTAATGTAACATCAATTTGAGTGGTCCGCCATTCTATGGAGCAGAATGACAGGTGGAGTTCCAATCCGCTGGAGATATTATCAAGATCTGCTTGGGATATTCAAAGTGTTACTGTCAGAGGTTTAATGTTAATATGACAGGCTTGATCTGTAATTCATTTTGTTTGAAAAATGATTATAGTTTGATGTGCTCGTACTGTTCTATGGACAAGAATTGTAAAGGACTTTGGTGAAATTGACTGTTATCTACAAAATGTAAGAATATTGCTAGAGAATTCCGTAGGAAAATAGGAGACAATGCTCCTGAAACTTGTTTTAGGGATCAAAGCAATCTGGCTGGAGAATAGAATCATACTCCTAAAATGAAGGAAAAGTCAGATGTAAAAACTTCAACATGACTTATTTGCTTTGTGGATCTACCATTCCATGGAAGGGATTTGGTAAAGGATTCTGGAGGAATTAAATGGAATCAAGTCCCTTAGGATTTTTAGCAAACCCTCAGCTATCAACGGATTTGGTTTACCTTTACTAATTACCGTTTGAGTTGGGCTAGCCATGCTATTCCCCTCAGCATGATAATTTGTTGAGGATTTTATATTAGGCTCAGAAGCCAATATTTTTCTCTAGCCTTATTGACTGAAGGCTTTGGATCGCGCCATTTGAAGTGAACCTTTCTATCTTCTTCTGGTGACTTCTAAAATCTCACTGGAGATTAAAAAGTTAAGAATAAACTTTGTGGGGAATTTGTCGAGTAAGTCAAAATTCCTGATAAAGTGTCACCTTAATCGGGATTCTTGCTCTCGCCTGATTGTTAAGGCGAGATACAGAACATGAGTTCTATGGAGAATTTATCGATTAGGTCAAATTCCATGCAAAGCTTCACTTTATGTTCATCATGGTCAAGACTTAGGCTTGCAACGGATCACCAAATCTGGATATGAATGTGAAAATAGTGAAAAGGTTCTATTGAGGTGTGTTACAAACCTTCTTAAATGAACTTGGCTCGATTAAGGTCATCACGAGACCAAATCATGATTCGCTGAATGACAGAGGCGAAGGGATGATTGGAGACATGCCATTATTACATATTGAATAGTTGCCACCTTTTGGGCCAAGAGGAATGATCAGGAAGAAGAGTGCTTGAAATCGTCATTTGAGCATGCTCGACTTCAACATATGACTTATTCTTCAAAAAGTATGATCAAGAAGAAGAGTGGCCACCTTTTTAGACCAAGAGGAATAATCAGGAGAAGAGTGCTTGAAATCGTCGTTTGAGCATGCTCGACTTCAACATATGACTTATTCTTCAAAAAGTATGATAAAAAGAAGAGTGCCTAAATCGCCGTTTAAGCATGCTCACTTCAAATCAAAATATGACCTATTCTTCGAAAAGATTGATCAGGAAGAAAGTGCCTAAAATTGCCGTTTTAAACATGTTCGACTTCAAAATAAGAAGAGTAACAAGACTAAAACTGAAAATTTTGCCTTTGTCTTCTCTTTCATGTTAACATCCTGTATCAAAACAGCTTGATGTCAACCAGAATCCTAGGAGGAGCGAAGATGAAATTGATTCTGCTTAGGGACAAGGATTTCTTGTAGAAGAAACAGTCAGACAAGTTTATCTTAATGACCAGAGGTTTAATATTAACGTGCTCATGTATAGTACTTCCTTGATCAGAGGTATAGTGTTAGCGTGATCAGGGATAATATTTTTTAAGAGCTTACCGTTGATCGGCATCATGACCATGTCGCCATTTGGATTTGCTAGGCGGTATTCTCCCGTTCAAGTAGACTGTTTCTACCATAAGGGGTCCCTGCTATTTAGGTTAGAATTTTTCCTTGGTCTTATGTGTCATGACTATTGAGCGCCTGACTGCTAAAATCAAATCTCTTTTTCTAAAGACTCTCTCCTTGACTTTTTTGTTGAAGGCCTTCGAGATTCGAGCTTGGTACAACTCATTGCGCTATTGAGCTTGTAGTCGCTTCTCATCCAATGCTTCTAACTTTTGGATACATAATCGGTCATTATCTCCTTCTGTCATCTTGGTCGAAGTGACGACATTTGTGTCTCTAGAGGTATGACTGCTTCACACCCATAAACTAGAGAAAAAGACGTATTGTTGGTAGGTGTTCAAACCATTGTTTGGTAGGCCCAAAGATATTCTGTAATATCCCTAGTTAATAATACTGTATTTTTATTTTTTTTGAGTATTTATTTTTGCTTTACTTATTATTCTCTATTTATTAGTATTAATTAACTTGATTCATAACTCATTATTATTATTAAAAACACAAATACTTTTGAGATATTAAATATTAATTTGGATTATATATTATTACTATCGTTGTTACTAACTACCATTATTATTATGATGATTATTACTAATATTTATTATATTATTAGTTGATACTAATATTATTTCATTATTATTGTTATATTAGTATTATTGTTATTGATATTGTTAGTTATTATTGTTATTTCAAATCATTATGATTATGATTAATTTTAATATTGTTATTGTTGTTGTTCTTGTTATTAATATTATTATTCGTTCTAATTATGTTGTTAATATTATTGTTATTATTATTGTAATTATTATTTTTAGTAAGAGTTGTTGTAATTATTATTAGTACTATTATTGTATTTATTATTATAATTATTCTCTCTCTCTTAGCCCATGCCCATTAGCATAGCCCAATCCCCAAACCCGAAACCCATAACCCATAACCCAATTCCCTATATAATCCTAATATTAACCTAAACCCTAACACAAATCTATTTTAATCTCTTATCTCCATACTGCTGCCATATCTCCTCCCCCTCCTTACTATACCTATATCACCATCTATCATGAGTATCTCCCGAACACCCCTCCTTCTCTCCGCATCTGATGCCGCCGGAACCCACCACCGTGAGCACCCATTACCGAGCCCCAAGACAACACTAACCTCCACGGTCGGATCTCCTCCCGTGATCCTCTCCACCGGCGCCATCTCATGGCCCTGAGCTTCCCCCTACCAGATCCAACCCCGTGGCCAAGCCCAGGCTCCCAGCGCCATCAACCAGCCACGGCTGCACCAACCCTGGCCAAGCGCAGCTATGCCCTAGGCCGCGTCTCCATCTCCCTCGTGGTTATTTCCCTTGGCTGCGCCCTCAACTCCCCAACTGCACACACAACCTCTCCCATGGCCGTGCCTCCTCCTTGACGTTAGGATCCGCCATCATCGGAGCGTGAACACACCTCCGCTGGAGCCGCATCTCCTCCGCTGGTCTCTCTCTGCCTCATCTGCTTCTGCCGGCGAGTAACACACCATGGCCGTAAGTTTTTATCTCTCTTTCTCTGTATAAATGTATGTGTGAGAGTTTGTGTTATATGAATGTAGTGTGTGTGTGTGTGTGTGTGTGTGTGTTCTGTAGTGAGTTCGTGTGCAAGTGTGTATATGCATGGGTATAGGTTGTGTAATTCTCTCTTCCCCTCATTATGCGTATGTTTGTATGGGTATATTTATATCTGTGTGAATATAGATCATGTTTTAGTGTGTGTGCATGCATGTATGTTATGTGTAAGAGAGAGTGTGTGTATACGTGTATGTGTTGTGTATGTATGGGTGCGTACACGTGTTTTTATGTTTACGTGTGTATGTGTGATTGTATGTTGTAGCGATTCAGATCCAATTGACTGATCTGAACCCGGTAACAAGAACCCGGACCCGATCAAGGTTCATGCTCGCAGAGTGCTGATACATCAGGCGATTCAAAGACTGACACATGAGATAATTTGAAGATCTGTATCAGTTCATAGCAGACCAGACGGCGATACGTACCCGAAACTGCGTTATTTCATGTGAGTGTTTGTTCTTATGTTATTTCCTTTTTTACTGTTGTCAGTTGGTATTTGTATGTTACTCGTATCATTTTATATGAACAATTGATATATTTTACTAGTATGATTACCTGTATTATTTCATGAGATATCAGTGAGCATCCACTTTAATTATGTACTTGATATGAGCGTTTACCAGCGTCATTTCATGTGTTAGTAGTTCAACGTTGTTGGCTTAGGCCTAATATTGATACATCTTAGACAGTGACTTGATTCAATCTATTGATTGGCTGGCTTAGTTCGTGTTTGAGGACATATATCATATTTTATGTATAGTGTTTATCGATAATTGTTGGTGATTATTTCGACTGAAACTCTTTTGGATACTATGGATAGGTAGATATGACATTGTTATATCGATAGACTGACTTTTCTAATTTTTGGATTGGTACAGACTTATTTAAAGTTGGAGTTGACATGAGCTTCATATTCTTTTATTGGAGTTTTGATTGATATGTAGATGAGATGTACGATAGCAGGATAATGATCAGATGTGTGAATATGATACCCTTGACTATGATATATGTGATGAGACTGATTTTTGGACTGTTAGGAGTTATTATTTTTGGATTTCCTATTAAGGAGTTTGACTGAGTATAGATGATCTTATTGATGTTGAATACTAGATGTAGAGATGATCTAGATTACATGTGGATCGAGGACGTTACACTCTTTAGTTATGATCTTGATTCTGTTGGATAAGTATGATATTGAGGATATTTCATTCTTTATTCGTGACCTCAGTATCTGTTGATTTAGTTGAGCTCGAGGATATTCAGTACTTCATGATTGATTCCTAGTTATTGTTGTTATTCAGTTATAGAGATGGAGTTATTGAGATAGAGATTTAGTTGATACCGATGACAATGTTATATCTTTAAAGTTTATGACAATTATTGAACGATCTCAGTTATTGGTGACACTATTGTGGTTAGTGATTTTATAGATATTAGTGATTATATACATTTTCAGAGTCTGATGATAATTATCAGTTTATCAGTTATTAGTGAGACTACTTGTTGGTGATCATATGATGTGTTCAGAGTTTATAGTAGTTATCAAATATCTGTACCAGTTACCAGTTTTTGTTACACCATTATTTTAGTAACTCTATATCTCCAGTATTCAGATGTCAGTTATTAGTTGCCAGTTATTCAGTTATCAGTTGTCAAATATCAGCTGGTATTTAAATCAGCAATTATTGGAGATATCAGTTACTCTTAATAATAATTCATATTACTGCTTATTAATAAAAGAAACTACAACCCGAGGAACATGAGTAATTGCCTGATAATGCATGTTGTGAATTTTGAAGACTTATTATGGTATCTGAGTTATGGGTTCCACTATGAGGAATCAAGGTAGTACTGGCTACCTAGTTATTTAGTTGTCAGGGCTATACTCGGATTACGGCACCACACTAGTTGTCTTTTCGTGTGGGATTACGGTCTTCAGTTATTGAGCCTTGCAGCTTGCCCTGTTTCAGTGCCAAGAATGTTAGACCGTGGTATCGGGTATACACGGTACCCTTAAAAAACACATACACTACATTGGCAGGCAGTTACAATAATAATAATCTTATTTTAAATGTGAAATAATGAATGTGGTATGGGACAAAACTGAGTACTACATTAGTTAGGCTAATAATAACCAACCAGATTAGAAATATATGATAGATCACACCTCTTTGACATCAATTGATTCTTTTTACTGTGATATGAGCTATATTTCATTCATAGCTTTGCTCTTAATATTGGTTATTTAGTTATCTTCTATTTATAGCTTTAGACATGTTATTATTATATACACGATTATATGCATGAGCACCTTTCTCTCTTTTTTACATACTCATTGGGTCGTTTTTTGACGACCCTAGATTTGCATGTCCAGAATTGGATACTTTATTCTATTGTTCAGGTGTTCGATGAGACCGTACATGTTGCGAGGAGTTGGAATTTCTCTCTACCTATTCTTGGTTTCTTGTCTTCCTTTTATTCCTATGATTTCTATAGTTTATTTGATTTCATATATATCAAACTCATTGTTATTTCATTCCTTATTCATCATCATGTGTGAACATTTATATGTGTTATTGCAGTGATCGTTGATTTATTATAGTAGATTTTTGTGACATGTTCGGGTTACTTAAGGTTTAACGCATATATTGGGGTATTTTTTTATGTATATGCACGTATACGCATCACCGACTCTCGTCTCGTCTCTGCTTCAGCGTATTTTGGGAAGCGGGGCGTGACACATTCACTGCGCTTCATGTTCCAGTCTCATTTGCTTGAAGAGACAAACTTTTTAAGGAGCTTGATGATTGTCTTATTGAACGCTTCTGCTAACCTGTTAGCGGTAGGGTTGTAAGTAGTTGTAGCCACATTTTAGATTCGGTACTTATCGCAGAACTGATAAAAAGATTAGCTTGCAAATTGGAGACCATTGTTGTGGATGATCCACCTGGGGACACCAAATCGGTGGATGACATGGTGTTGGATGACGTTGACCACATTAGCGATTTTAACTTTGGCGAGTGGTGCAGCTTCCGCCTACTTTGAGAAGTAATCAGTTATTGCAAAGATGAACTGATGACCTTTTATCGATGGAGGACTGATAGGTTCTATAACATCGATTCCCCATGCTTCAAACGACCATGAAGTGACTGTGGGTTGGAGTAGCTCTGGGGGTTAGTGTATGAAATCCGCATGGATATGACAAGCCTTACACCTTCTTGTGTATTCGACTGTATTCGCGATCATAGTTGGCCAATAATAGCCGATACGGTGCAGTCGGTCCTTGAGCTTTAGACCTGATTGATGAGCACCACTTATGCCATCGTAGGCCTCTTTAAGCACTTCTCGTGCTTTCGAATTGGATAAACAATAAAAAGTACACCGTCGTATGAAGGGCGGTATAACGTCTTTACCACTGCATCATAGTAGAACCGAGTAGATCTTCATCAAATAGAATCTGCTTCCTTAGGATCATCAGGCAGTATGCCATGCAAAGTGTAATTGATAATCGGGAATCGCCTGTCCCTCGTTTGAAGTTTGTCGAGGTTGTATGAACTTCGCTAACCTCTAAACCATACTTCAGAGGGAAGAGATGACGAGTAGCTACCATAAGATGATAAGTTATGTTTGCCAAGGCCAATGTAGCCGCATGCGTAGCTAAAGCATCTGCCTTTGTATTCAGGAGGTGATACACTTGGCTAATATAGAAGCCGTTAAATGAGTCAGCCAACTTAATAGTTGCATGGTGATAAGATATCAGGTCTTCATGCCAAACCTCTCCGTTGACTTGGTTTATGATTAATTTGGAGTCACCATAAATTTCAAGGTACCAAACCCCATTTGTCGAGCGAGCTGGAAGGCCAATGAGCAAAGCATTATACTCAGTTATATTATTAGAGCAGGGCTCTGTCAATGTAATATCCCCTATCTAATAATACTATATTTTAATTGTCTAAGTATTTATTTGATTCCTCTGATTTTTTTCTTTCATTATTATTTATAAATGTGTTTGTATAATATGATGACCAAGCCCAACTCATAGCCCATGCTAATCAAGCCCATCTCTCATTTTCTTCTTATTGCTTTTTCCATTTTCCCTCGACCCATTATCTTAAGCCCATATCCATTACTCTAGTTCAAACCACCAACCCAATCCCCATGATCCGAAACCCGTTAACCCAAAATCCAAATCCTAACAACCAAATTCAAATCAAATCTCAACCTAATCCTATAATCATAACTAATGTTATCATTAACTTAATCCCAAATTCTCTCCCCATCTCCGTCTTTTACCACAAACATGCTGCCGACCCCCTCCACCTCCTTGCACTAGCCGCGAGCTCCGTGGTAGCAACTCCGACACCTCCTCCTCCTCCTTCTCCTTGTCTCAACCCGAGCACAGTGCAACCGACCCCCTCCTTGGCGCACAGCCCCAGGCCCCTGTCGCACGCCCTCTCCTTTGGCCCCCTTGCCGCACCACAGCCCTCCCTTGGTCTGGCGCACTCGACAGTCCCGCGAGCCCATGGATCCACCCGAGCTCCTTCTCCTTACCGCAGATCTAATCCCCCTTGGCTGTACTCCCCCATGCCACCATAGAGAGCTCCAAATCTAGTAGCTAGAACAAAACCTGCGACAGCCCATCCACCTCTCCTTGGCCGAGATCCCGCCGGCAGCACGACCACCAAGCCACGCAGCATCTCCAGCACAACAGCCCCTCTACAGTGACGGTGCACAGTTTTCCCCTCTTTGTGAGTGTTTCTATCCTTTCTTTTTGTGTAATATAAATGTGTGAGTGTTCCCTGCCTTTTTCTCTCCTTGCCTCTGTTTAAGTACAAATTTTTAGCTCTTTAATTATAATGTGTTGGGTGTGGTGATAAATTATATACATGATACATTGTGCTGTTAAATGTTCTCAGTGAGCATGTAAATGTGTATAAGTGTGTATGCATGTGTTTTAATGGAATGAGAGTGTGTTTATATATGAATACATGCATGTGTGTATGTACAGTGCGCATGAGTGTTTGTTCTTGTTCTTTTTCTTATTTATCGTTGTCTGTATAGTTTACATATTAGCTGTACCGTTTCATACGACGCCAGTGATTGTACACCTTGCATATCTAGTTGATAGGAACATTTATGGGCATCAGTTCATGTGATAGTACCGTTGCTAGTTTAGGTCTAGTATTGATATACCATAGGCTGGACTTGACTTTGTGACTGTTATAGCTATGATAAATCCTAGAATGAATATACATATTAATTTTGAGGTCGACGGATTCTTAATAGAGGTTAGAGATCCATACTAGGTGTAATGATTTTCAGTCATATTGTTTGATGACACATTTTGATGATAACGATTGTAATGTTTACCATTTTTGTGTGTTTTTAGGAAATTGTTTAAAGCCCTGATCATACACACAACCAGGTATATTACTCGACTTGCCCTATTATAGTCAACTAATACTCCTACCCTAGTCGACTTATCATAGCTCCTAGTCGACTAAGTCTCTATTTAGAGAGTTGTGTACTCTCTGTTTATTTACTGTAAGCTATATTAGTCAACTTTCCCTTTCGTATAGTCGACTTACACCTTTATAGTCGACTTATCCCTCTTGCTAGTCGACTAAACCAGTCAGACCTCCTATATTAGTCGACTTGCCCCTCCTATTAATCGACTTGCACTTGTTATAGTCGACTTATCCCTTTTTGATAGTCGACTTACCCAGTCCAAATCTTCTATACTAGTCGACTTGTTTCCTATCCTAGTCGACTTTGTTTAGTTCCGACTGCTGTTCTTAGACTTCTTATGGATTAAGGACTTTACCCTTTAGTTATGATTCTTGGTTATAGTTGATGAATCTGGTCTTGAGGAATAGGCATTGATTTGGTTAACTTGACCTAATAGATCTTAGATATATATATCTGATATGTTTTCGAGTTTTGGGATCTTATGATTGACCTTGATAGAAGTGAGAGTGTGTGATGACTTCTATCAGACTGGAGTGTGGAGATCTGAATAGATGTGTCAGAATATTTGTTATTTCAGTTATTGAGATGTGAATATATTGATGACTTGAGGATCAAAGTTGATTGATAGGGTGAGAGAACTGATCATTGATTATTGATATATTGAGGCGGTAGTTTATTGTACCAGATTACTCGATATGGATTGATACTTGATGTTCATGATGACTATTGAAATTATGAGCTGGCAGATTTACTAGTATTGTATTCAGTACAAGTATGAGATTTTGGGACGGTTATATATATGAGATTGTATATTGACTACAGGTGTCTAGACTGTTACTGTATTATTCATGTTATTGAAAGTTACCGAGAAAGTATCATTGACCGTAACACTGTATAGTCCTATTGTTCATTGCATACACGGTTACTGTTACCGTTCACTGTCACTGATATTGTTCACTGTGTATATGATTACTGATTGATTGTTACTGTACTGTTTTCGTTACTGTCACCACATCGTCCCAGTGTTATAGGTAACATGAGTATTGATTGATTTTAACTGAAATAAATAATAATGTAAATGGGCAACTTACACTGGGATTGAAAAAATTGATGGAGGAGACAACGTCTGTATTTTGGGTGAACCTAGGTTACAGGTTGCGTAGCCGACTAAGGGTTCCACTGCAGGGTTCCTGGGGGATGACTGACATCCATCTGTACTGTTATTGTTCCACTATTTTTACAGTGAGATTACTGTTATTGTTACTGAGTACCTAGTGGTACGACCTGGTTCAGCGCCAGAAAACTGAGGCCGTGGTCCCGGGTATGTACGGGACCCACCTAAAGCATGGATAATGTCTCCAACCAATCAGTTTCAATAACTTAGGTCCCTGATTGACACGTGTGGTAGGCGTAGTATGGGATGAGTCTACTGCATGTGGCAATTGGTGTTCGCTGACATAATTAATAACAAAACTGAAATCTTACATTGATATTTTAGACTGAACTTGATATATATATGACTGACTGTAGACATCCGATTATACCAATGACCTGACTGTACACCTGACACTTGATTGGACATCTGATTTTGTACTGACTGACTTTATTACTTTCTATTCATGTGTTTTATGTTATTTTTGTTTATTCCAGTATATATGTTTCATAGTCTGCTCACATTTGTATTTTCATATCTTTCCCTTTTTCTCTTATACATTCACTAGGAGTTCTGACTCCCTGGATCTGTATATCCAGATCCGGGATTATTTATTACTGACCAGGTATTTGGAGGGGATCACATGCACCTTGAGAAGCTGGAGTTTCTCTCTTCCTGATTATCGATATCCCTACTCTTTTATTCATATATCGCATCCAGTCGCATTTCTTATTCTTTTTCATATGCTATCATTGTGTTAGACTTTATATGTATTATTGCAGTGATTATGATTTAGGGTAGAGATTTTATAACTTGTTCAAGTTACTTTAGGCTTAGCGTGTATACGGGGGGGTATTTTTCTCCCGTATATACGTCGCCGACTCTCGTTGCGACTCCGTTTTCACGTTTTTTGGGAATCGGGGCATGATAGTCAATGAGAATGCATGAGGAAGAACGTGATTCTCGGGTGAGACGAATACCATTCCTACTCCAGCAATGCTCTTGCCTGTAAGGCCTGTTTGATGCACCATCAAAGAACATCTGCCATACATCATCTTCTGAGGTCATATCGACTTTGATGACCTCGTCCGGAATATCCATGTGTAGTTTGAAAGTTTTTGAAACTTGATGGGCTACCAGAAAGTCTGCGAGAGTTTGTCCATTAACCACCTTTTGGGGAACAAAAGTCATGTCATATTCGGAAGCAAAATGGCCCAATTAGCTGGTCTAGAATTCAAGGACCCTGATTTTGTCATAAGAATGCACATGGGATTAACTCTTGAATGACATATATGGTTTGGACAAACCAAATAATGTCGCGTCTTCTGGACAGTGATACGAGGGCAAGTCACTCCTTCTAGACGGGGTTGTATCGAGATTCAGCCCCGATTAGAGTTTTGCTCAAGTAGTAGATGGCCTATTCACGGCCTTTGTCATTCTTCCATGCTAGAAGAGTACCCAAAGAGTGGTCCATAGCGCGTACATAGAGCAGGAATGATTTTCCCGAAAGAGGAGCTACCAGGACCGGAGGCTTGGTGAGATATTCTTTGATATCCTCGAAAGCCTCTTGGCAAGTTTCAGACGCCTTTCTTTATTAATCGTGTAAACGGTTAATAATGGTCTGAAAGATTTGCAATGAATCTTCAGATATAGGCAAGTCTGCTTTGTAATCCTCTGAGCTCTTTGAGGGTCTTCGGGGGTTGCATGCCCTGAATTGCCTTGACTCTATCAGGGTCAAGGTGAATTCCTTTGGATGTGACTATGAATCTAAGGAACTTACCACTTGGTTGGGTTCATCTTCAATTGGTGAGCTCGCATGATGTCGAACACAGTTCTCAGGTCATCGAGATGGTTTCTTTCGCTACGACTCTTGACTACAATATCATCAACATAGCATTCCACCTTTTTCCGCAGATGATCATGGAAAATTTTGCTCATAGCGCGTTGATAAGTTGCACCCGCATTCTTCAATTTGAATGGCATTAATGTAAAATAGTATACCCCCAATGGAATTCTTGATGATGTATGCTTCTCATCATCGGGGTGCATCTTAATTTGATTGTACCCTGAAAATTCATTCATGAAGGACATCCTTTTGAAGCCACATGTATTGTCAATCATGACATTAGTCATGAGCAACGAAAATTCATCCTTAAGACAGGCTGCATTGACATCACGAAAGTCAATGCAAACTTTGATCTTTCTATTTTTCTTAAGCATATGGATAATATTAGCAACCTAGTCTGGGTGCTGCTCCATTCGAATGAATCCACATTCGATTAGTTTATAAACTTTTGTTTCGATTGCTTCCATGATTCAGGTCAAAACTGTCATTGTTGTTGCTTAACCGGTTTAGCATCCGATTTGATGTTGAGACGATGCATAGCCACCTAAGGATCGAGACCAGACATGTCTTCATAGCTCCAAGTAAAGACATCAATATACTCCTGTATGAGGGATATGAGGTCTTGTTTCTCTATTGGCTATAGGTTTTCACTTATAGAGATGAGATTGGGTTGTGCTTAATCACCCACATCGACTTGAATCACTTTACCCTCAGTCGAAGGTTCACGCTGTTCGAAACTCTTCTCCCATTAAAAATCAAGTTGTTGAGCCCATGAATCAACATCGAAGGGCTCGATGTCTTCATCTTGCTCTGCCTGACTAATAGATGTCATGTTGGTAAAGAGCTTTTTAAAGACTATCCCCACACTGATATCAAAGTCCCAATTGGACGAGTCTGATGATTGTGATGGTAGGGACTCGTTAGACTTTGATTCTAACAGAGGAGGCGGAGTGACGTATCCTAACCCCCTGCGTGTGCGGTCATAATATTTATCTGGTTTTCCTTCTGGTACGAAGGGTTGCAAAGGTATGCGCCGCCCTTTATCAAAGTTATAACCATCGCCACGATTCAAGCTGTAACCCATTCTTTTCATCATGCGGTGTGCTGACCTTGCGTAATGAAAAAATTGCGGGGGTTCCAAGTCGTCGTTCGATTCCCTAGATGTCGTGGCCCGAGCTTGGCTTCTGCCAAATATAATTGGCGACTGGCCCCTTTTAGTAGGCGGGACAATGAAGATAGACTCTTCATTTTCCTCTATATGCATGCATGTTATTTCTGAAATGGGTAAAGGCATGTGCAAAGAATTAATATCGACAGATTTAATACATCCTCAAGACTTAAAGAATAATCAATTGCAACAATTTCATTAAGGACACACTTGTCTTCATTTTCGGCGAGATTATTACAATCAAATCATCTAGATATGCTACAATTGGTTCCATACTAAAGATAGCCAGCGCATCCTCTCCTGATTTTGAGTCCACCCTGTTGCCACTGTCGACGTCATCGGGTAACGATTGTTTCATTGCCTTTTTCCTCCTGATAGATCAAGGAATCAGTAAAGTAATTCTCCACTCCTTTGAAAGGCTGCATTTCAGTGAATATTATTCGAACCACAACATCATCTCCCATGTTTTGAAGCATTGGTGTAACGTGGAGGGACGATCCAGTTGGCATGGATCCACAGTCATCCAAGTAAGAGATTATAAGACGTGTCAGTGTCGATGACGTAGCATGTCACTACTACTTTCAAGCCTCCAATTTAGCATCGGAGATGAATCTTACCCAGAGGGTGACAACTCCTGGAGTTGAACCCATAGATGGTTGTAGTGGTGGAGGATAGCCTACTGAGTAGGATACCTAGGAAGTAGAGAAGCCACTTCGGGATGATGCTGAGAGCAGGCCCTGGATCGACTTGAATCCTCTCGATAAAGGTAGAACCAATGTACCCAGTGTAGTACATAGGTCTATCATGCTTATTATCTTTGAGGATCATGTCCTCAGGAGTGAAGGTGACGGATGACAACTATCGCTGCACCAAATGACATTGGGGACACGGAGTCCCATTACCATTAGTAAGGATTGCCCATGCTTGTGTCAGAAAGGTCTCTGAGTCAGCGAGTGCATCCTTAAACACCTCTTTTGCCTCCTTTGAGAGGCGAAGTAGCTCGTGCAGGTGATAGAATGTTTATTGCATATCTATTATTACATTCCTATATCTATCTTGTTATAAATCCTTCTAATTTCTTGTTATAATATCTTATTTTGTAGGTTTGTCTTAATAAAGGGAGAGAAGATAAGACCAAATAAAAGACAATTAAATTCTGATTTAATTGGATCTATTTGGTTAACTGAAGATAAAGCCAAATAAATACAATTAAAATCAGATTTAGAAGGATCAATTTGGCTAGCTTGAAGAATCAAGAAGATAGAGGCAAATCCAAAAGTTCAAATGCAACCCTATCAATATACAAAGGGATATCTAAAGGATTGGGATGTATATTCAGAAGATACAGAGAGATGAGACACAATCTAACTGAAGATCAAAGGATAAAACAAAAATTTATCTCTAACTTTATCTCAAACCTTATCAGAAGATCTTTTCTTTTGGGCAAGAGATTTTGCCCCTATCTTCGTATGCTCTCCCTTATCCAGTTTTGGCTATAAATACCTGCATTTTTTAAGGCAAAGGGGCACCATTCAGTAGAGATAGATTCTAAGCTAGGTTATTGTTCTAGTTTAATGTAGGTTTTTAGCTTTCTTTTCATGTAATTTTTGTTTTTATTTATATAACTCAGAGAAGAGAAAGTTTCATGAGAGAATGAGAGTGAAGGTTGTACCAAGAGTAACACCAGTTTAAGTGTTATTCCTTTCTTTCATCATCACTTTATTTAATTGAAAGTTATACTTTTATGTTCTTCTTTTACTTTTCTTATTTTTCATTTTTATTTTTCTTCTACTTCCCACTGAGGAGCTAATAAATCCAAATGACTCCATTAGCCTCGAATTTGCCTTGCCCTTGCATGTGCCGTTGATGGCTTATGCTGATGGATAACCATTTCTAAATTAGTTTTAGCTTGCACTTTAATTTCTTAGTTTAGCATGGGAATGGGGAAGATCCTATCCATCATACTTCAATCACCTTCAAGCCAAGGCCAATCATTGCAACGGATCAAAGGTAAGCAAAAGCCAAAAGGTAAGTATTTTAGTTTTTTTTTTAATTCGTTAGTTTAGATCACTTCCAATCACCAACTCACTTTTCTTTACTATTTTCATTTCTTTTCTTTAATTAAGTTTTCTATTTTTCACAATCACCATCTTCTCCTATGTACCACTTTCTCCAAATTAACATAGCTTTCTTTTTCTTTTCTTTTTAAAGAACTTTGATGAACTTTTAACCAATTTTGTAAATTAAAAGAGAACTTACAACATGCTTTCATCGCAAGTCCCTTCTTGTGGATCATGACCCGTATAGCCCTTACTTTCGTGTTAGAATTGAGAAACTAGCATTTATATTCTTTATTTCTAAAATTCTGCATTTTCTGTGCAGGTTTTACCCGTTGCCGGGTATGGGACGGTAAGTTTTTTCAGTTTACTTAAAGGTTAAATTTTTCTTCTTTGTTCTTATGTGCAGAAGGAGACATCAAGAAAACTTTTGCTACAGTTGACATATAAATGGCCCTAGACTCTGCTCAAGAAAGCAAAGCCTAGAAGCCCTCAGATTTATTGTGCAAACGCGGCAATCTGAGTGAGCTACTAACCTGTATTTTTTGCAGGTTGGTCGAATTGCAAAGTTTAAGTTTTTGTAGCTATTTATTTTCATGTTTAACTTACTGTACATACTTTTTTAACCTCAACAGTAAATTATTGCTTTTAAATGTTAAAAAACATTTAGATTTACATTTAGGCACGTGTCTAATTCGTTACATTTCATTACTGTTGAAGAGTGTTGGAGCAAAGGTACGTGAGCATAGCATGTAGCATTAGGAATTACATTTTGAGTGATTCATATTGCTTAAGTGTTGCTTATACTATATACTTGTATACTGCACTAAATTGAATTAAGGGCTTATTTTATAAACAAGATAAGGTGGGAAAGTCATTACCCTTCCTTAGCCCACAAACAATCTTCTCACTCACTAACCCAAGTCTAACTTAAAATTGAGTAGACGTTGGCCCTAGTAACATCTCGGACTAAATAGGAGACTGACCTAAGAGAAAAGTTTATTAGAATTTGACCTTTATCAAATCAGTGTTAAAGGTTAGGGTTAAGAGGCAAAACCCAAAGAACAATAGTTTGGCATAATTAGGTCCGTTGCTTAGGCACTGCTACCTCCTACTGGTCTTGCCCCTACCTGGCCAATTAACTTGTAGTCAGATTCTATAATATACCCCCGGTGGATAGTCTAACCAGTTAGGAGTCATCTAGGCCTAAGGTCTATCCTAACTTAGGCTAGAGTTTTATTAGTTTGTTTATTTTACTTGTATTTATTTTTGTTTTTGATATCCTGGTGATATGGATTATAATTACAATTATTCCAATGCATGTAGTAATTCATACTTCACCCCGACCTCTTTTCACTCAGATATTACCAACCCGACAATTCATAAATCTAATCAACCAAGTATGCCGGATTGGTCTTATTCGAATCAAAATATGCCCCAGTCCCAATATTATGAACAAAGACTAGAATAATCATCATCTCCACTCTTTACAGAGTCAGTGGGGATACAACTCCCCCAAGTCATATTATCAACAACCTTACCAGCATTCAGCTTCATATACTCCTTTTACCGAATAACTAATAGAAGAACCAATTGACTGAAAAAAGAGGATGGAAGCCTTAGAAGAGCTCGAGCGGCGAATTCAAAATCTAGAAGACTTGAAATTAAAATTTTCAAATCCAAGATCCTTACTCCATTTTTTAAGTCCCACAATAAGAACAAGCACCTACTGACTTAGGAAAGAGTATAGAATGAAAATCACCTAGAGGGGGGTGAATAGGTGATAATGCTAATCTAATGAACTCAATGCGGAATTTAAAAACTAATTGCAGTTAACAAGAGATGCACACTCAAACAAGCCAAGCAAATATTTATAAATGAACAATATGAATTAATGCAAGGCACAAAGTAAAGAGAGAAAGAGAGATAGAGTAAGAGCCAAGGAACAAGCGTAAATAACAAGATATGTTTCGAGGTTCGAGCACCCAGCTCTACATCCCCGCCTTCACACAGAAGGATTTTAAGTCCACTAGCTTGTCCACAAAGGACTCCCATAAGGGGAACCTCCACCGAGGATTTGGGGCAATCACAATTACAAGGAGTACCCAACTCCTCTCCTTACAAACACAACCTCCTCCTTGAGGCACAACTCCAAGACAACAAACAATCACCTCACAACTTGAGGGATTAGCACAAAGCTTACACAAGGATCACCTCACCACTTGAGGGATACAACCCAAATGCACAACCTCCTCAACACAATGAGGGAAAGGCACAAAGCCAAGCAAATGAAGGGTTTTCAACTTGGTGGTCTAAACAACAACCACAAACAATCTCTTTCTCCCACACAAAGATCCTATAGAATAAGAAAGTAGATGTAGCTCAAGTGTGGAGAAAACCAATGGAATGGAAATCAAAATCACAAAGAAAATCCTTGGGAAAAACTGAAACAAGGATGAAGATGTTGAATCAAAACTCTTTTTCCCAAAAACCCTTTTCTTTGATATTCCAAACCCTAGCAAAAATACCAAATAGATTGTTCAATTTAAATCCAAAAACTTCTTTTGATTGCTGTGAAAACACTAGAGAGTCAGGAAAAATTCGCACAAAAAATTCTTAGAGAAAAACTCTTTCCTATGGGGTATTTATAGCCCTCAGAAAAATATAACCGTTGGCAGCAGATCCTGCCAAAAATGACCTACCGGTCGACCGTGAGATTGACCGGCCAACGGTCACATTTTGACCGTTGCCAGCTACCGGTCGACCGCCCGGTCGACCGAAACAACAGAGAGTTGCCTGCATACAGTCGGTCGCCCGTGCGGTCGACCGGACCATGTAGCAGCCAGCGTGCATGTATCCGTGCACGTCGGTCGACTGATACGGTCGACCGGCTACTTGGTGCGGTCGACCGTAGGGGTCGACCGACCTAGCCTGGCAGAGACTGTTCTGGTCAGCAAAAACATGTAATTTTTAATCCTAAAAATTCCCATTGAATCTCTAAAAATCCACAAAAATAGTTTTATCATTTTTCATTGAAATGCAAACTTGTGTTAAAAAGTTTAACACAAATCTCAAACATTTTTAACTATTTTTGTGTTATGGAAATTTTACCAAAAACCAAAAACTGTATTTTCTAAAACTTGGATTTTTGAATAGAAAATACGTTTTCTCCAAAACTCATCCAAATACAAAAACATGATATTAAACAACATTTAGGCATGATGTATATGGATATAATCCTATATACATAAAACATATATATATCCATGTTTTTGACATTAATTCCAAACTATGTTTTGTTAAAATACCAAAACATAAAACACATGAATAAGTAAGTCAAAACTAAGTTTGTCTAGGAAATTAAGCATGCATGTATATAGAACAAATCTAATATACATTAAACCATGTAAACTTGTTTTGAATCTATCTATTCATGCAAACCAAGATCGGTTAAACCTAAAATCGAAAAACCGAAAACCAATATTCAAAACATGAAACGTGTGTGTTGTGAACTTGAGCATATCATACTATTCTAATCTTTACAATTTGGATCTAAACACAAAACTAAACTATGGTACCGAAGTCCTCTTGTAGAGCGCCGTCTCCAAGCCGACTCGATCCAAAACTCCTTGATCCACCGAGCAAGTGCTATATATGATCTTTGACGCTCGGGCTCTTGAATCAACATGTGAAATCTTCCAAATCATCTTGTTGAAGCTAATAACCTACTAATAACTTGATTAATGATCTGAAACTAAAATCACAAGATTATTAGTACACATAACTACATGAGTTAATCATCATCAAAACTAGAGTGGAAAGCCTTTGGGCCAACATAGAATCCATGATTCAGTCCCAAAATAATTCCTTTAATAGGTTAAAAGCACTAATAAGTCAATTGAACAATGCTTATGAGGAAGAGGAAACTTTTTCTTATCAATATTTGACCAATTCTAATTGCTCTAGCCATATTGATAGGAACCAAGAAATCATGGTGTCTTGTGTAGGCCTAAAGGCCCATCACTCTAGTTTTGATGATGATTAACTCATGTAGTTATAGTACTAATGATCTTGTGTTTAATAAGTTTCAGATCTTAGTAGGTGTTTAGCTTCAACAAAGGATTCGAAGTTAAGTTTTGGAGCTAGCACGTGTTGTTTAAGAACTCGCGCATCAAGATTACATCAAGTACTCAAGCGGAGTCTAGCTCATTGGATCAAGATTTGGACCAAGTCAAGAAGGAGAAGAAGATTTTCAAGAGAAGATTTTCAAGAAGACTTGAGTCATGTGTGTAAGTGTTAAGATTTATTTTTAGATAAAGTGTAAATGATAGATTAGTTATGGATTGCTCGAGTTCATATATACACACACAAAATTTATGTGTGTTTTCATAAAGATGGTTTTGATTTTAGAAAATACCGTTTTGATTTTTGAGCTTCAAAGTATACATCTTTATGTTTCATAAATAGAGTTAATCAAAATGAGTTTATACGGTTTATATGTGTTTTGGATTTCATCCATGCACATTGTTGATTCAAAAGTTTAGAAAAACTTATTTGATGTTTCTATATCATGTGTTTAGTTTTGGATTTATCAAAACTTATTTAGAGCTTATTGTAAAAAATATAGCTATTTCATTTTATATGTGTATTGAATCATATCCATACATACTAAGCTTCAAAAGTGTTTAAGATATCTTATTTTTGTATTTGGAGAAGTTTTGGAAAAATTATTTTTCAAAATAAAGTTTGATTTTAAAAAATACGGATTTTTTTGTTTAAGGTAAAATTTCTATATCGCAAAATTGGTTCAAAATATTTGTAATGTGTGTTTATTTTTATTACACATGTTTGTACATCAAAGTATTTCAATGAACCTATTTTTTTAGATTTTATGTGAATTTATGAGAATTTAAAAGGATTTATTTGACCAAGTTTTTAATCCCAAAAGTTTGCTGACCAGGCTGTCTAGCGGTCGGTCGACCGGTCGACCGAGCCAGAAGTCGGTTGACCGGGCGGTCGACCGATGCGCACAGAACGTGCACAACCAAGGCCGGTCGACCGTACGGTCGACCGTCTAGAGAGCTTTGCTCTCTGGATCTGGCCCCGATCAACCGGGCAGTTGATCGGTAGGTCAAAGCCTAGGCATGATCGACCGGGTGATCGACCGGTAGGCTGCAATGGTCAGAAATTTGATTGTTGGCCGGTCGACCAGTCGGTCGATCGACAGCAGCATCTGCTGCTGAGTTGCCTCCAACGGCTAGTTTTTGGAGCCTATTTATATGGGGCTGTTTTGGGCTGTTTTAGACAAGATTTTTGGAGAGTTTCAAAACCAAATTTCCCCCTCTCTTGTAGAGATTTTCTCCACTTGTTTTAGGCTAATACTTCCATATCAAAAGGACAGTATTCAAGAGTGTTTTCAAAAGTGATTTTCTTGAGTTTTTCACCACATCTCTATCCTAGTTTTTCTCACACATACTTGAGCTTTTCATTGCTTTATCAATCTTATAGGAGATTTATTGTGATAGTGTTTTTAGGTGATCCAAGTGTAGAGATCACCAAGTGTTCATATTTGTATTTGAGGAGGCAAACTTGCGGATTCGTGTTTTTTCGAGTTCTTGTGGGAGCTCGTGTAGAGGTGCGGCCTCGGCAAGCTAGTATGCTTATGTATGTTGTTCTTGCGGGAACAAGTGAGTAACTTGCGGGTCCGGAGTTCTAGTGTGAACTCGTTGTAGGTGTTGCGACACCGAGTGATCCAGTGGGATCGTTTTTAGTGAAAATCCTTCATAGTGTTGAAGGCAGGGACGTAGAGAAGGGGTGCTTGAACCTCGAAACAAATCTCCTATGTTTGCGATTGCTCTCTCTCTCACTTGTGTTTATATCTTGCATGCTTATATTGTTTATCTCTTTTATCTGCTTGATATGTTTGTGCTTAATTGAATATATGCTTGGGATTGTTTGCTCGCACTTGTATTCAACCATTAGAGCCATAGCAGTACCTCAACTCTTAATCTAGAGGAATCTTGAGGAGATAGTCCAGAGCCCTTCACCGGGAATTCGGCTACACTCTTGTGTTATACTTTGTGTGTCTAGCTTAATAGTTTTAATTTGCATTAATAGTTCTTAATTCCGCATCATTATCATTAGATTAGCTAGTACACCTATTCACCCCCCTCTAGGTGTATTTTCATCTTGGAGACTTTAACCAAGATTCAGTTTCTTCATACCAACTTGAACTTGACAATTCTCAAACTTTTGACAAATTGGCAAGTTTTTCATTCAATAAAATTGAACTTTACTGTGAATGTGAACCTGATCCCCAAACTTGTAATTCAGTTTCCATTTTTGAATTTATATTGACTTCAATATCCTTAACCGATTTGGACCCATTTCCCGAGCCGACATTGATTCCGTATCCATAGATCTTGAAACTGAACCACCTATTTTGGATAGTCACATTTCGTTGATGGGAAATGAATATGAACTTCAATTCTTTGATTTAGAACCAACTATTAAATCACAACTGACTCTCAAACTTAAATTTAATTTTTTTCTAATCGGTATTGGTTCCCGAACCTATCTTTTTTTAGCCCGAATCAACTACTCTACTGTATCACATTCTTTTATTGGACCTAGATATTGAACAAAATGACTCCGAGATGATATTCCAAAATTGGTCATATAACCGGGATGATTTTAATGTTAGGGTCTTGCATGATTCTATTCACTTAGGGGGTTGTAATACTGTTAATAAAATAGAGGTCGTCAAATGTGAGTTCCTTGATAATCCACGTAATTTAGATTGGGTAGCAACACTTTGCCCAATCCGATCACCACCAGAGCCACCACCTTGAGGTAACATTTTCCTTTCCTTTCATCTTTTTCATGCATATATGCATTCACTCATAAATTGAGGATAATACATGAGATAGGTATGGGGGAGGGTTTCTAACATAGCATAGATTTTTTTAATTTATAAAAAAAGAAAAAATATAACATTTTCTTTGCTTTTAAAAAAAACTTTTTGAAAAGAAAAACAATTTTTGACCTTTTTTTTTAAGAAATTCAGTTACTTTTAAGGAAATAGGAGAATCATAATTAGGACTTCTTATACTTGGTCAAAATAAGATTATTTGTTTGATTTATAGGGTTAGGAAGAAAATTTAAAAAAGTAATTTAGTCTTGATTTTTACCTTGATGAAATATGCGTGCTATATACACTTACACACTTAGGATTTAAAAACAAAGATTCTTATGCTTTATAAAAAAAGTAAAGAAAAAGAAAAGAAATATATATATATATATGTGTGTGTGTCAAAAATCTTCTGATTAAGCTGGGTATTTGTGCCTCATAAAGCATAAGTATTCACGCCTAAAAGTGATCCATCTTATAAATAAAAGACCCTTAGTTTTGTGGCCTTGTTTGCTCGAGTCATTAAGTCCTTGGGGTGTTTTCTCACCCGGTGCCCTAAGACAGTCCGGCT
The DNA here is from genome assembly GCA_038442645.1 of Agave tequilana. NCBI lineage: Eukaryota > Viridiplantae > Streptophyta > Magnoliopsida > Asparagales > Asparagaceae > Agave > Agave tequilana. The sequence goes on from JAVJIF010027485.1 coordinate 24,943, forward strand.
TGGGAGTCACCAACCTATAACTTGTTACATGGGCAGCCTAATAAAACTAAGGGATACTACCACCAAAAATATGAAAAAGGCATAAGAATTAGAGTTAAAGAATCCCGAGTCAAAATATCACAGTCACAAAGGTACATATGACTTAAATAAAATAATAGATTAGATGAGAAATATAGTTAACTCTTACCTTGATTGATAACAAGTTTTTGAATAGAGACTAAGCTTAGGAATGAATAGTTTGGTGTTCCTATGACTTATAGATTAATTGAATTTTTACAATAATACTTCAAATATTCTCTCGTCTTTTCAAAATATTTTTTCAAAATACTAACACTTTATTTCTCTTTCTTTACGGATTTTGTTGGTGTAATCCACTGAAAACTTTTACGAGACAAAACTCGTCCTCTAGGGGTAACCTAGAGGTTTAATGGCTTGTTGCACATGTTAAGTGTAACAGTGATTCCTACGAAAGTGTGTTAGACTAGGTTAACTCTATTTTTCTTTATTTTTCTTGAGAAAAATAAAAAAGATAGGTATGGGGGTGTGATTGTACACATTTAATGCAGATCTATTATTACATTCCTACATCTATCTTATAATAAATCCTGCTAATTTCTTGTCTTAATGTCTTATTTTGTAGGTTTGTCTTAATGAAGGGAGAGAAGATAACACCAAATAAAAGACAGTTAAATTCTGATTTTGGATCTATTTGGTTAATTGCAGAAAAACCCAAATAAATACAGTTAAAATCGAATTTAGAAGAATCAATTTGGTTATCTTAAAAAATCAAGGAGATAAAGGCAAATTCGGAAGTCCAAATGTAACCCTATCAATATACAAATGGATATCTAAAAGATTGGGATGTATATTAAGAAGATTCAGAGATATAAGACACAATCTAAAGATCAATGGATAAACAAAAATTTATCTCTAACCTTATCAGAGATCTTTTCTGTTGGGCAAGAGATTTTCCCCGATCTTCGTACGCTCTTCCTTATCCAATTTTGGCTATAAATACCTGCATTTTTGAAGGCAAAGGGGTACCATTCAACAGAGATAGATTCTAGGCTAGGTTATTGTTCTAGTTTAGCATAGGTTTTTATTTTTTCATGTAATTTTTTTTTATGTAACTCAGAGGAGAGAAGAGTTTCATGAGAGAATGAGAGTGAAGGTTGTAGCGAGAGTGACACTAGTGAAAGTGTTATTCCTTTCTTTTATTGTTATTTTATTTAATTAAAAGTTACACTTTTATGTTCTTCTTTTACTTTTCTTGTTCTTCATTTTTGTTTTTCTTCTACTTTCCTCTGAGGAGCTTGTAAATCCAAATGATTTCGATAGCCTCGAATTTGCCTTGTCCTTGCATGTGCCGTCGATGGCTTATGCTGATGGTTTCTAAATTAGTTTTAGCTTGCACTTTAATATCTTAGTTTAGCATGGGACGAGAAAGATCATATCTATCATACTTCGATCGTCTTTAAGCCAAGGTCTTTCAGTGTAACGGATCAAAGGTAAGCAAGCGCCAAAGAGTTAAGTAAGTATTTTAATTTTCTTTCTTTTTTTAATTCATTAGTTTAAATCACTTCCAATCACCAACTCTCTTTTCTTTACTCTTTTTATTTTTTTTCTTTAACTAAGTTTTCTATTTTTCACAATCATCATCTTCTCCTATTTACCACTTTCTCCAAATTAACATAGCTTTCTTTCTTTTTTTTTTAAAGAACTTAGAATAACTTTTAACCATTTTTTCTAACTTAAAAGAGAACTTACAATACGCTTCTAATGCAAGTTCCTCCTTGTGTATCATGACCCGTATAACAACATGCTATCATAGTAGAATTGAGAACCCTGCACTTTTATTTTTTATTTCTAAAATTCTATATTTTCTGTGCAGGTTTTACTCAATCAACAGGGTAATACGAGCCAGAATATTGGCAAGCTGTTGAATCGAAAAGGAGTGTTGAGCTTCTTGGAAGGATACTTCTTCAATGATTTATCGAATCGGACCTCCTTTTGCTTCCCTTTGTCCAGCGGTGGGGATGATGCCAAAGCCTGGACAGGTGCAATTGTTCCCGACATCGTTGGCTGTTGTGTCTTGTCAGGGGTTTGGTCGTACTGTCACAAGTATGGTCTTCCAAACTGGGGCTGTCGACTGCTAGGTAGCAAGTTGTGCCGCTAAGGCAGACTTTTCTTCTTCCGAGTCACTAAAAGAAGTTATAATCACAGTGTCATCATCCGTTGTAAGAGAGAAAGTGTTACACGACTTGCCTTTGAGCTTGGACTTGCTGGATTCCCATTGCTCGTCTTTGATGATATTTGGGTAGAACCACATGATCTCTCTGGATTTTGTCATCAGTGGAATGAGGCCCTTAGCTTTTTGCTTTTCTGCCAATTGGTTGATAACATCCAATCTAGATTTAGAGACTAGGGTCAATCCGTCTTGGACCGTCATCTTTGGGAAGGTCCCAAAATTGAGAGTCACCATGTTGGCGGGAGTCAGAACTCCAACACCCACTAATGCTTTGATCTTATCTTTGAGGACAAAGTATTTGCTGGTGGGATGATGCACCATTCTGTGGAATATGTAGCAGTTGGGATCGTTTGTACGTCCCATCTCTTCAGGTCGCCAGACTTCAGGTAACTTGAGCTTGTTACCTTTGTGCAATAGGTGGAAGATGGTCACCACTTGTTCATCTTTAAACGATTATTGTGTCAGTGGAAACTTGAATTCTTGATTGTTACTAGTGCCACTCCTTTTCCTCTTTTGTGGAGCTTCCCTAGATAACTCAACTGCCATGATTTCTTTCCCCTTAGACTGGGAAGATTGGGCTGCATCTCGCCCCTTGGTGTTGACCCCCCACTTATTTTTGGGCACTGAGGGCTTGGACTTTTTAACTGATTTCTCAGCTATTTCTGCTTGTTCGACAAGCTCCTTTCAAGTATTAGCTTTAACGGCTTCCATATAAACTTCTACTCAGTATGAGGAAGTTGTGTCAGCACGTTTGAAGCAACATGGGCAAGGGCATGCCTGCGGGGCACATGAGAGGGAGATTGTGAAACCTCCCGATGTATTCCCGTACGAATTCTCCTCCTTTCTAAACTTGCAGGAGGAGGTTATCCATGGTCATCTCGGTATAATCCTCGTGAAATCGAGAAAGGAACTGGGTCTCCAAATCATCCCAAGAGTTGATGAAGCCATTGGAAGGCTCCTGAATCAATCAAAGGCTACCCCCTTAAGGGTGCCGATGAATAGTCTGGCCATGACAACATCATTATCTATCAAGTTGCCGATTTGTGACCGAAAGTAATAGATGTGCTAATTCGGCGAGCTCTTTCCATCATTCATGCGTAACATAGGTGGTTTGAACTTTGGTGGACAGGGAATTAAGTCCCATTCCAACGGGTAAGGATGCATCATCCCTTTTTTCTTTAGCTCATCTCTTTGAGTTAGGAATGCGATCTGAGGTTGGATGCTTTTGATAACATCGACATTAATTGTAGAACTTCCTTTTGACTTTTCAGTCTTAGGGGGTTCTATGTCGGCATTCTCCTCCTCATCATGATTGCTAAAAGTGATTTTATCATTGTTCCGGTTGTTTAGGAGTTGCACCAATATTTACTGAATATTATTTAAAGCCGCTTGTTGTGCTTTGAAAGTTTGCTCTTGAGCCTCCATACGCCGATGGAGATCATTATCATGGTTATTGTTGGTCATGTTAGCTGACACTGTCCCTGTTTGCTCTGTGCTAACCATGGCAGAGGAAGCATAGTCGCTGGCTTCTCCTTCATCTCCTGACCACTGTAAGAGGCTTTTCAGTGGTTCTGGCAACATAGCCCTTGTGAAAGAAGAAGGTTGTTCATAATTGTAGGGTATCTCCACCCTAGAGCGGGTACCTCGAAAGGTACCCTCTGGTTCAATCAGAACCCGACTTAAGCATGGGCTATAGTCAGGATCCGGGTAACTAACTGAGGGAGCGCGAACCCCCTGCCTCCCTCTTCGAGATAGCGTCAGATCCCTTCCTCTACTCGTCATGTTGACAAAGGCTGTAGCGAGGTGAGACTTTTTGGCCTTTCTCTTTCTCTTTCTCCTAGTCCCGGGCTCTTCGGAGGTCTGGGCTGAAACCGATCGAATGTCGATGGTTGATTTGGAGGAGATGTTGCGGAGATTACCCTAGACAACACTTAGCGGAATAAAATGTCACAAGTTGACACCCTACTCATTCGCACTGGGATGGTGAGATGTAAGCTTGTTCTTCAGAGTTAGACTTTCTCTTATGGCTCAGAAATTCTCACAGGTATGTGTTGATCAAACCCAAATGATCCAACACGGAGACTCGTGGAGCTGGAGGTTAGCCCTGATGGGCTAAAAAGTCTTAGGCTTAACCCTAGACTTAGCCTTATAGGCTCTAATGAGCCTTGATTTGGCTAAAGTCATAGCTTTGCCGTGAGGCGAAGCTGTGCTCTGATGAGCCTTGATTTGGCTGAAGTCATAGCTTTGCCGCAAGGCAAAGCTATGTGAGCACTTGGTACTTTAGGACTGTTGAGAAATGCTCTATTTTGAAGCGAAGTAACTTAGCTGTTAGCACCAGAGGTGCTTCAACTCTAGCTTCATAGCTAAGAGTTCCTTCAGCTAGAGCGGAGCCACCGCAGCTTCGCTTTTAGAACCGATGGGTGCTTCACCTTTAGCTTCGCGGGAGAAGCGAGGATGAGCTCTGAGCAGAGCTAAAGTAGTCTCGCAGCCAGAGACTTTACAAGTTTCTTCAGAAGCAGAAATCAGAGAACTTTTAGCCTCACATGAGGCTGCTGAACTGAACTTTGCAATCTAGATAGCCTTAGAGGCTGTTTTATCTTCGTGCGCAGATGTTGCCTCGAAGTAACTTGGGTTTCTATTAAGACTAAGACAGACTTCAAAGAAGTTTGTGGAGCTTCGCATTAAGCTGATTTAGGCCTGCGGATGGCCTTCTTAGTCTCATCAGAGACTTTTTTTTCGACAGTGGTTAGAGTTGACCCAGAGGCCTTTCACCTTAATTTTGTTTATGACTAACTTATGAAGGTTAGTTTGCTAATGATCTTGTATTTAATCAGTTTTAGATATTGATCAAGATCTTAGTAGGTGATTAGCTTCAATAAAGGATTCAAAGTCATGTTTTAGAGCTAACACATGATGATTCAAGAGCTCGCGCGTCAAGATAGCATCTAGCACTCGCTTGGAGTCAAGCTCATTTGGATCGTGTTTGGATTGAGTCAGCTTAGAGAAGGAATTCTACAAGAAGATTTCAGTTTGTTTAGTTTAGTTTTATTTTTAAATCTTGTGTAAAGATAGACCAATGTTGATATGCTCATGTTTACGCGCACACACACAAGTTTAAATGGTTTTGTTTTCAGTTTTCAAGTACACATTTATCATTTTCATGAATAGCTAGAATCAAAAGAAGTTTACATGATTGATATGTATAGTGGATTCATTCATATACATTATTTAGTTCACATTGTCTAAAAACTTACTTTGATGTATATCTAGTTCATGTTTCAAGTTTTGTTTTTAACAAAACTTAGTTTTGGAATTTTATGTCAAAAAATATTAATATATCTTTTATATGTGTATTGGATTCTATCCATACACAATATGCTTCAAAAGTATTTCTATATCATGTTTTTGTGTGTATACAAGTTTTTGAGAAAACAAATTTTCATTTCAAAATTAAAGTTTTGGAATATACTGTTTTTGGCTTAACGCTAAATTTTCATATCACAAAAATAGTTCAAATTATTTGAAATATGTGTTGAATTTTACTCCACATATTTGTTCTTCAAATATTTATAAGAACTTATTTTTGTGGATTTTATGTAATTTTATGGGATTTTGTAGGTATTAAAAGACCAAGTTTTCAAACCTATAACCCTTGTTTTTGGGCTGCTAACGTCGATCGACCGGTCAAACAAAGCCTGGCTCGGTCGACTGACCGGCCGACCGACGTGCACAGAAGTGCACAGGTTAGAGTGATCGACTGGGCGGTTGACCGTTTCACAGAGTCTGCTCTCTGGAAATAGCCCCAGTCGACCGACCGATCGACCGACCAAGAGTCTGTTCTCTCGTTCTGGCCTCAGCCGACAGGCGGTCGACCGACAGGCAATTTGTGTTGGGGTGGTCGACCGGCCAGTTATCGACAGCCCCAACAGTCAGAAATCTGACCGTTGGCCGGTCGACTGAGTGATCGACCGACAGGTCAGTTTTGACCTGATCTGGACCCCAATGGCTATATTTTCAACACTATAAATATGAGTCCTTTGAGACTAATTTTAACTAAGATATTTAGAGCAATTTTTCCCATCTTCTTAAGGGTTTTCAGCAAGTTTTTAAAACAAGTTTTTGTGCCAAAAATTCTCTTATCTTTATTTGTTTCAAAGTTTTTGAAAAATCAAAGAAAATCTATATTTTGAAATTCTAGTTTTGTTTTTCATTTCTTTATCTATTAAGCAGTTTTTCCTAAGAGTTTTTCTATGTGTTTTCTTTTCCAAAATACTTTATTTTTCTCACACTTGAGCTATCAATTCAATACCTATCTATAGGATCTTATTTTTGTGAGAAAAATTGTTTGTGACCTTTCAAGATCACCAAGAGAGAGTTTGTGATCATTGGATCACCAAGTTGTAAACTTTTTTTGTTTTGGCTCATGCCTTGCCTCTTGTGTAGAGGTGTTTTGTGTTAGAGAGAGGAGTTGTGTACTCCCGGTATTAAGTTGTAATTCCTCAGTGGAGGTCCCTTTGTGGACCTGTGTGGACATAGTGAAAATTCTTCTGTGTGAAGGCGGGGACGTAGAGTAGTGCTCGAATCTTGAAACATATCTTGGTGTTTGCATTTGATCCACTATCTCTCAACTCTATCTCTCTTGTATCTTGTATTACTTTACATTTTCATATTCATATGCTAGATATTGTTTGTGTGTGCTCACACTTGTGTTCAACTAAGAGAGCTTATTAAAGCACATCAACTCTTAATCTAGAGGAATCATAGAGGAGTGGTTCTAGAGCCCTTCACGGGGAATTCGAGCTCACTCTTGGTTACACATAGTGTGTTTGCAATTAAGTTTTAAATTTCACATTATTTGTCCTAAATTAGTAAGTACACTCATTCACCCCCCTCTAGGTATATTTCAATTAGTATCAGAGCCTACTCTCCTTATATTCAGTTTATCCACCTAGGAGTGAGATCCTTGGATAGATAATCTTGATTTGCATTTGTACACATATTTTTTATACACATAGATTTCCTTGCCCCCCCCATGTATAATGTTTCCAACATCAATATGTGAATGTTTAAGATGAGTGCATATCTTAAAGCCCTAAGATTGCATGTTTATCTTACAACTACCAAGAAATCCTCTCTTGATAATGATAAGTACATTGAGCCTAATACACGAGCCTTAGGGCACTTAGGCACACACTAAGTAAAGATGATCTTTCTATTATTTCTCATTGTGATTCCGCATTTTCAGTGTAGAACACATTGACTTCTCCCAAGATACAAACGGCACATATTTTGGAGAAAGAATTTAGCAGAGATGAGTCCGACCAAGCTTGCTTCATGGTCCAAGGGATTTGCTCCCTTGAGGTAAAATCGGACACTCAACTAGATGATAGTGCTACTTCTTCATGTGATGATAATGCTATGGATGCCCATGCTTTAAATGAAGAACTTTCATTATTTTGTGAATACTTGTTAAATAAATATAAACTTTTGAAAAAGAAAACTTTTGATTTAAAAGAAGAAAATAAAAACATGTTTTTAAAGCTCAACATGATTTTACAAGAAAGGGTTAAGGTTTCAAATGAAAGGGACTCATTGAAAACCCAACTTGATCTCGCTTTAAAAGAAAATAAAATTTTAAAGAGTAAAAATGATTATGATGATGTTTTGAAGAATAATGAGATTTTATCTTCAAAACTCAATTTGGTTTTGAAAGATAACAATTCTTTGAAAAATAAAATTGCTTTGATTTCAAAAGAATTGAATTCAAATGAAAATATTTCTTTGAAAAATGATTTGGCTTCTCATTCTTGTCATGATTTCATTGTTATACCCTCTATTGATAAGAATGCATGCTCTATTTTTTATTCAATAATTGAAAATGATATTTGCATGTTGAAAAAAAGTGTAGATTGTTTGGGCTCCACTTTGAGCCATTGTGCCATGAACCACACACAGTTGGAATCCATGCATCGCAAGAAACATGCACCACATATTCATGCACACCCTTCATGACATGCACATGCTCATCATGCTCACACACATGATTTTATGTATGCTCATGTGTACACTTGTACACATTGTGGACGTACGGGCCACCTTGCAAAATTTTATTATGATAAAATAAATGTTTCAAATTTTGCAAATAAATTTGTTTGGGTTAGGAAAGGTGCTAATGCTCATGGATCCAAGAAAGTGTGGGTACTAAAATTCACCTCTATTGTATTTAATATATGTGTGGTCTCTCACTTGATGTGAGGGTATTAGTGCCTTGATGGTGGATGTGATCCGAGCATAAAGATCATATTTTTGGATGCATCACTTTCAAGGGATATTTGGTGGACCTAGAGATTGGTTCACTAATTTTGGAAACTATCTCTAACTCCTTATATTGTATATGCATTAATGTTGAATTTTAGCATTGATGGTTTTCATGCTCATTATGTTTAAATACAATGCCTATCAAACTTGTGATATACATAGATAATCTTAGTGATACACCCATGTTAAATGAATTCATATTTTTGTGTTCTTATTATTGTTTAACTAATATGTATATCCTAATTCAAATAGCATGTGTATTTAACCTAATGATCATGTTTTGTTTGTGTTTATATGCTTCATGTTTTGATTACATGTGTAGATGTAACTTTCATTAAAAATTGTGTTTATACTTGTACAACTAGTGAGCCACATTTGATTATTATATACTTATGTTTCATTGCTCATTTGTACTCATTACATGGACTTGTATAATTCAGTTTTGATGATCCTTGCATCTTTACTTGTTTTCCCTATTTTTGTACATATTTTCGTGTTTTGCTTCATGTATATATTAATTTTATCTATAACTAATAGATATACACCTATATCCTAGAGTCATTTTCTTTCATGCAAAATTCTATTAAGGACTATTTATGTTTGGGATGTGTATGTATACTTCTAGTTTCGACAAAATATATATATACCTTGAAGCTTGTTTCGTTTTTGATAAAAATAGAATTTCTTATGTTTCGAAGATTTTCTTTTTTATAAAAGAAATTTCAATTGAGCTTCAATGTCTTATTTTCATGATTTTAATGATTATATGATTTTTGTACATTCGACATATTTTGTTTACTCATCATTTTGGATTCTTGAGAATCTTTATGCTTTATAGACCTTGAGTGTCGATTATTGTATATCAAGCATTCTTTCATGGAATATATTTATTTTAATTTTTACTAGAAGGATTTCGTACTATTTTTAAAACTATCTTAAAACTCGTTTCGTTATTCTTCAATTGGTAGAGTTTTCAAATATATTATAATACTTTCAAACATATTTTTGAAAATCCCTACCAACCTAAGGGTGGATGGTTGGGCGACCATGCCTTGTGTACCTTATTGAATATCTTTCAAACATGTGCATAAATAGGGTGGTAGTTATGAGATATACATGATTTCAATGAAATTCCTTTTGTATACTCATATTTTGTTTTCCTATATATGTATACACCAAATTTTAAGTGGTATTTTCATTTTCATACATACATATATATGATTTGATTGTGCTTATTTTGTAATGCTATATATTTTATTTAAGCACAAAAGGTTTATGCAAAGTTTGATTTAATTCTAAATGTTTATTGGTATATCTACAAGCTTATGCATTGGTTTTAATTGATATTTTTTTGGTATTAAAATGTACTTCATGTTTTACTTACAATTGATATCAAAATGTAGTTTAGTTATGAGATATACATGATTTTTAATTGAAAATTCATTTTGTATACTCATGTTTTTTTTTGTATGGATCATATCTAAATTATTTTGCTCTGATACATACATATAAATATTTTTCTTGTGCTTTAAACATACATGTCCATACATTGTTAAGCCTAAATTATTTCTTACTAAGATTGATTTAGTCCTTAATATCAATTGTTTTTTAATTGGTATCATATACAAGCTTATGCATTATTTTTATTGGTATTTCATAAAGAGGAAGAAAAATCCTTGTTTCACTTGGTTTTATTTTCAATTGGTATCTTACTCCCACTGTTTATGATGAAAAATAATTTGTTTCAGTATATGCTGACATTTTTAATATTGGTATCAATAATTTTAAATTGGTATTATTCTCAATTTGGTATCTATATTACATAATGGTTTTAGTGTTTACCTAAAAAAATTTAGTTTTTACTTTCAATTGGTATCATGCCTTTCTATTGGTATCAATTGATAAAAAGAATGTTTAATTTTTAATTTGTAAAATGATTGTTTTACTTTCAATTGGTTTCTTTCAATTGATTGTTTATTATTGTATCAAAATTTTGTTGCAAAATATATTTTGTTGGTATTGTTTGATTGTCTTCATCTCTTTGTTGACGAGTGACAAGAAGGGGGAGAAAGATTTAGGTTTATATATGCATGTTTTAATATATATATATATATATATATATATATATATATATATATATATATATATATATATATCTTGTTTTTATTTGGTATCTTGAGCAAATTGCATATCTTTTTATGTTTATTGATTATGCATAAGTTAAGGGGGAGCTTCTATAAAACTTATTCTTAATCTATGCATATATAACCTTATAAGTTTTGTCATCATCAAAAAGGGGGAGATTGTTGGCCCAGAGGCTTTTCACCTTAGTTTTGATGATGACTAACTTATGAAGGTTAGTTTGCTAATAATCTTGTGTTTAATAAGTTTCAGATATTGATCAAGATCTTAGTAGGTGATTAGCTTCAACAAAGGATTCAATGTCAAGTTTTGGAGCTAACACATGATGATTCAAGAGCTTGCGCGTCAAGATAGCATTTAGCACTCAGTTAGAGTCAAGCTCATTTGATCGTGTTTAGACCGAGTTGGCTTAGAGAAGGAGTTCTACAAGAAGACTTCAGTTTGTTTAGTTTTGTTTTGTTTTTAGATCTTGTGTAAGATTGACTAGTGTTGATATGCTCAAGTTCACACGCACAAGTTTAAATAGTTTTGTTTTCGGATTTTCGAGTATACATTTATCGTTTTCATGAATAGATAGAATTAAAAGAAGTTTATATGGTTTATATGTATAGTGGATTCATCCATATACATTATTTAGTTCACATTGTCTAAAAACTTACCTTGATGTATATCTAGTTCATGTTTTCAAGTTTTATTTTTAACAAAACTTAGTTTTGGGATTTTATGTCAAAAAAACATAGATATATCTTTTATATGTTTATTGAATTCCATCCATACACAATATGCTTCAAAAGTGTTTCTATATCATGTTTTTATATTTATACAAGTTTTGTAGAAAACGGATTTTCATTTCAAAATTCAAGTTTTGAAAAATACCGTTTTTGGTTTAAAGCTAAATTTTCATATCACAAAAATAGTTCAAATTTTGTTTGAAATATGTGTTGAATTTTAGTCACACATATTTGTTCTTCAAATAATTATAATAACTTATTTTTGTGAATTTTATGTGATTTTATGGGATTTTATAGGTATTAAAAGACCAAGTTTTCAAACCCTATAATCCTGATTTTTGGGCTACTAACGGTCGACCGACGTGCACAGGCTTTAGCTGTCGACCGGGCGATCGACCGTTCCAGAAGTCTGCTCTATGGAAATAGCCCCGGTCAACTGACCAGAGAGTTCACTCTCTGGTTCTGGCCTCGGTCGACAGGGCGATCGACTGACAGGCAATTTGCCTTAGGGCAGTCGATCGACTGATCGACTGACAGCCCCAACGGTTAGAAATCTGACTATTGTTCGGTCGACCGGGCGGTCGACCGACAAGTCAGTTTTGACCTAATTTGGACGTCATCTTCTTTTTATTGAAAAAGATAGTCCCCAACGGAGTCACCATCTTATTTTCCATTTGATTTTAGTGTGGGAAAACTTACAAGTAGTCGAAGAGAATTACAAGTAAAAAAATAAGATTACAAGAGCTCTCTTTTAGAGTTTCTGGGGAAGTACTCTAGTGGAAGTCTGGTTAACGCGCGATCACTTTGTTCCATTGACAGTGCGAGTGATTGAGTCTTCAAGTCTTCTGCTTAAGGATTTCCTTCTCGCCTGGTTATGAAAATTCTTTGAGAAAGGAAAATCGTGAGGGTATGAACCCTGAAAGAGAGAAGTAAAGTTCTCTGAAGGAGCTTGAAAGCTTAAAGAATAATTTCTCTAAAAAGATTAGTCAGAAATCTCTCCCAAATCTTCAGCCTGCCCTCTATCCTGCCTAGCAATAGGCTATTTATAGGCTTTATGAGGTTTAACAACCCTTCCTAAAAATCAACAGATTGATCTAGTCAATCTTGCTTCGCCCCAAGCTAAATAGCTTCACTGCGAAGCTAATTGTAGCTTGAGAGAAGCTGGAAACCTTTGTGTGGAGTTAATCAGCCAGCTAACTCCAGGTTGTTGCACCAATCCCTTGATTTGCTCTAACTGATTGAGGGTTTTCTCCTGATTCTCTCAGCTGATTTGAGGAGTGAAAAGTCCATGATGATTAATAGCCTGTTTTGATTTTAATCACATTAATCTCGTGCTGAGATTTAATTGGTCAAAAATGACCATAAAAGCCTACAGCGGAGCGAAGCTTCACGTGAAGCTGAAACATGAGCCTACAACGGAGCTAAATGATAACTTGCTGCGAAAGTAGCACTGAACTTGTAATGAAGTTAGATTATGAGCCCACAACGGAGCTGAAAGATAGCTCTCAATAGAGCTATGAAGAGCTTCACGCGAAGCTAAGAAATGAGCTAGCAGTGAAGCTATCTGAGCTTGCTGCGAAGTTAAAACAAAGCTTGCAGCAAAGCTGGGAGTTAGCCTCTTGGGCTTTCTTCAGAAGATAACATTTGGCTCACTGTCTGGATCAACGGAGTTCAAATCACTGGTTTGTCCATCAGGGATAGACAGGTCTTCAGCCTGTCTATAACTTATCTTTTGAAAGTGTCGACAAGTTAGACATCATTTAGACCGGTTGAAGTACTATCTGGGAGTTCGTCTTTTTGGAGCGTCAACACTACACATAGATCTAAACATATATAACAAGTTACACAATAGTGACACAATCCAATCATTCTTTAAAGAGGCCCATATATCCTTAAATATTGCAACTGGGAGAGCTTTAGTCAAAAGGTCAGTTATCATGGACTCAGTCCTTATATGCTCAAAAGTCACAAGCTGATACGAACTTGATCCTTAGCTTTATGAAATTTGAGGTCGATGCTTGATCGACTTTCATTGTTGTTGTTCATAGCAAATGCCACCGCATGGGCATTGTCAAAATAGATCAGCAATGACCTTGACACAATGTCAACAACTTCAAGGCTCGTGACAAAATTCATTAACTATGATGCGTGTGATGATGCCTCAAAACAATCTATATTATTCTGCTTCCACGGTCGAGGATGCTACAATATTTGCTTCAGACTTCTCCAAGTTACAACACCTCCAGCTAGGAATAAAATGAATCCAGAAGTAGACTTTCTTATATCCGTGCTCCCGGCCCAATCCGAATCCGTATATCCAATCAATTCCAAACTATCAGAATGGTTATAGGTGAGCCTAAAATCTTTACTTGTAAATATCTAATAACCCTCTTGGAACTTTTCCATTGTGCCATACTAGGATTATTTTGATATATATCTAACATTTCCACAACGAAGGCAATATCCGGTCCTGTACATATAATTGCATACATAAGACTGCCTATTGTAGAACCATATGGAACAATTTTCATTTATTTTAACTCTGCATCACTCTTTGGACATTGGTTCAAATTGTTCATAACACCTTTAACAATAGGTGAATCCTTAGGAGTGCACATTGGGTCAAATTGAACATAACACCTTTAACAATACCTGAATCCTTAGGAGTGCAATCCGACATTCAAAATCTACCAAAACTTTCTCAATGTAAGCCTTCTGAGATAGTCCAAGAGTATTGTGAGATCTATCTTTGTGAATCTCTATGTCAATGATATAAGAGGTTTCATCCATATCTTTCATTTCAAAATTTTGAGATAGAAAACCTTTTGTCTCATGTAATAAGTTAAGATTGTTACTTGCAAGCAATATGTCATCTAAATATAGGACCAAAAGAATGAAATTACTCCCACTCACTTTAACATATATGCATTCATCCACAACATTCTCAATAAAAACATATGAGATAAAATCGTTATGGAACTTTATATGACACTAACGGGATGCTTGTTTTAATTCATGTATTGACTTCTTAAGCTTACAAAATAATTGACCTTCCTGCTTAAGAGAAATCCTTCTGACTGCTTCATGTATACTTCCTTCTCAAGATCCCTGTTCAAAAATGTCATTTTCACATCCATTTGATACAACTAAAGATCCATATGAGTTCTCAATACCGTAATAATTCCAAATGAATCTTTCTTAGAAACTGGAGAGAAAGTCTCATGGTAATCAATGCCTTCCTTTTGAGTAAAATTCTTAGCAACAAGTCTAGCTTTATATCGTTCAATATTACCAGATGAGTCTCGTTTGGTTTTGTAAACTCATTTATAACCAACAACCAAAACTAACAATTGAAGCTCCTTTAGGTAATTCAATGAGTTCTCAAACTTGATTCTTTGCTGTGGATTCCAGTTCTTCTTTCATGGCAACATACCATAAGCCAGAATTCTCTTCTTTCATTGCTTGTGAAAATGTATTTGGGTCATTCTTAGGTTCGAGATCAAACTCAGACTACTGAAAGTAAACAACATTATCATTAGAAATAGTCAAGTTTCTTTTTCTCGAAGATCTCCTTGGTCCAGCAGCTTCATCCAAATTTTCTTGATTTTGGATGACAACTTCTTCATGGAGTGGTTCAAGCTCTTCATGCATAGGACCATCCTGTAGTGATTCATCTTGAAATCGATTATTCTTTAACTTAATCCGGTATGCAAGCAGTTTATAGATTTGGTTAGGCATAACTAGTGAAAGAATATCCAACTCATTTACCTTAAAAGATGAATAAGATTTTTGCATTTTCTCAAATCAACTTTAGGAGGATGTTTGCTCCCATTGAACTCTGAAATGTCAAGAAACTTAGCATTCCTGGATTCTACAATCTTCAGCGTGTGCGATGGGCAATAAAACCTATATCATTTAGAACTTATGGCATACCCAATAAAAAAAATCATTTTCCGTTATTGGGTCAAGTTTCTTTATATGAGGATTATACATCCTCACCTTAGCACTGATAATCTCATGCATGCATACGAATTGAACTTGGCTCCAAGTCTTAAAATGAGTCTTTTGGACAGCCTCAGATGGAACATTGTTTAGTACATACATAGATGTTTTAAGTGCTTCACTCCAAAAGGATAAAAGCAAATTAGCATTACTAATCATACTTTTCACCATGTCCATTAAAGTCCTAATTTTCCTTTCGGCCACACTATTTTGTTGCGGTGTGCCCAGAATTGTTGCCCGACATTGTGTATTGGGCCACAATACCTTTTTCTTCAAGGAACTTAGCAAATGGGCCTAGCATTTTTTTTTTCTTCAGTATACCTCCCATAATACTCACCATCCTTATCTGATCTTAAAATATTTATTTTCTTGTCTTTCTGTTTCTCTATCTCAGTCTTATATGATTTGAAAGCATCTATTGCTTTAGCTTATCATTTAAAAGATAGAGATACATGTCTTGAATGATCATCAATAAAAGAGATGTAATATCTCTAACCATTCAAGCAAAGGGTAGGATGGGTCTCCAGATATTCGTGCATATGATTTCAAGACATTCAGAACTCCTTTTAGAATCTTTACTAGTATTGTTCGTTTGCTTTTCCTTTATGCAATCCACACAAATACTGAGATCAGTAAAATCTAGGTTATGAAGAACTCCTTGATTTACTATTCTCCTTATTCTTTTAACAGATATATGGCTGGCCCAATCTTTCATGCCATAATCTGAAAGAGTTTTCCTTAACAATACATCTTTTATTGCCAACACTTTAAACATTTAGGGACAATAAGTTATTTTCAAAATTTAAATCCAAATCCAGCTTGTCTAAATCATCAATCAAATTTTCAGAACCAACACAATAATTATTTTTATTTAATTGAAAACCAATACTATAAAAAGTTAGTACACACTTTGAATGACGACATAGTTTTGATATAGAAATCAAATTTCTGTAAAATGAAGGTACATAGAAAATATTTTTTAAATCAGTTACATAGCCAGATTTTAAAATAAGCATATAAGTCCCCACAGCCTCAACTAGTGAGCGCATCCCATTTCCTGAATAGATGCCCAAGTCACTTCACATTGGTTTTCTTTAGGTGAGGAAACCCTACATAGTATTGACAACATGAATTGAAGAAACAGAGTCAATCTACCAAGTATTATTAGAAAAATGACTGAATTAGACTCATAACAGACAAATGAAATGAGATTACCTATCTTCAACAACCATTTCTATACTTTAGGCAATCTTTCTTCACGTAGCCTTTCTTTTTGGATACGAGCATATTATTCTTGACCTTCATAGGTTGTTTTCCCTTAACCTTAGACAGATCATATTATTTAGTGCCTTTAGATGCACTACCTTTTTCATGAGTTGTCATATTCACTTTTACCAGAATATCATGCGTAAGTTTTTTCTCTTCCTGAACACATATAGTTAAAAGTTCATTTACTGACAAATTATCCTCATGTATGTTGTATGATATTTTAAATGGACCATACTACAAGGGAAGAGAAGACAATGTAAAGTGCACTAGAAATGTCTCCAACATCTCGATCTAAAGGGACTTCAACTGAGAAGTAATATTTCTTAATTGCATTATATGCACATGGACAACTTTTGAGGGGTCATACTTCATATTTGTAAGTTTCTGAATCAAAATTGTGGCTAATGCCTTGTCACAGGTCACTGAATTGCTTCTTAACAACCTTTATAAACTTTTTTGCCTCATCACAATCAGGAATAGAACCTCTAATATTCCTACTGACATCGCCCTTTATGAGCATCAAGCTAATGTGATTTGGTCACTCCCTTTTAGCATAAGCAATCTTATCATTTGGACTCAAAGACTCAATAAGAACAGAGGGAGCATCCTCACAAAGTGTCAAATTTATATCCATACAGCCTAACTTAAGAAGGATTTTATCTTTCTAATCTGAAAAACTGTCGCCACATAACATGGGAATATCAGTAATAACTAAAACAATTATCACTACATATCATAAATTGAAGCAAAAAAATTAAAACCATGGCAATTTAACTTTATTGAAAGTAATACACCATATATTTCACTTATGAATTTAAACTTTTCTGTAGGTAAAGGTACTAGCATACATAAATTTTTTTGTAATATATTTATTTAAGACTAGTGGAGTTAGATTCGATAAAGAAGAAAACAATGGCTACGGACATAGGAATTCAGTTTTTACAAGTATCCAACTTACTATCTCAATCTATTTAATCTCTTTAAATATCTACTTTCCTGTGAGCAAGGTAGATATTCATAAAAATTAAACACATTTTTTTTCTTTTTAACATGTTCAATATATCAACCGATATATAGGATACATGAATGTTGTGGCCACTCTATAAACCTATATATTAAGATATCTACGCACTCTATAGCATTTCGATTTTATCTCTCGATACATAGATCTGATTAAGACTATATCAAACGCATTAGAAACTAGATTTCAATACGAATGCAACAGTATATAGATTAAGAGTATCTATTCAATAATGAAGACTGAAAAGTCTGAAAGGTATAGCCAAACACAAGTTTGCGGCTCATAAATTGACGAAGAACTATATGTCAATGTTCTTTATAACTACAATGAAAAAACTTATAAGTATGATTAAAAACATAAAGAGTATATAATCATGGATTTCTTTACTTATTAAATGAATATGATCCATGATTTAAAGAAACTAAACATTATATGAATCATTGAAACATCCACATAACCTAGAAGATAATTCTAAATTAAATAATCATAACCACATGCTCTGATACCAAAATCTAGAAATCAAATTTCTAATGTTGATAATAAAACTTGAATCAACTGTTTAATAGTATGTTGTATGTAAATTAATCTCATGCAGATATAAAACAAGAGTAAAAATTTGTACCTTCAGCCATGTTAAATCGTTTGAACACGATAATCCCTTAACACTTGAGATGAGAAGAATGCCCAAACTTTATCCTTTCACGACTTCTTGCCTACTTCACATCCTTAGTTTTTTTCTTGATGGAAGAAAATAAAAATGACAAGTATATTTGTATAGGCTATTGTGACATGACAACACTGATACATTTGTTGAGACTACACCAATAATCGGGTTATGACAGCAACTGTTGTGCATGCCCAGGATCATGATTGACGTTGCGAAATCGTGACAATATATAATACTTGTAAAAGAAAATTATTGTAGAGTAAACTAACAATACCAAGATAAAAGAGTAGAAAAGAACACGAGAATTTAACGTGGTTCGACCCAAACTTGACCTACGTTCATGGGGAGAGAATTTGAGAGAGTTTTATTAATAAATTTGGTACAAGAGGTCTAACATTTTTCTTAATTCCCGTAAAAGTATTCACCTTTCCCTTGAATCTCTCGAGATTACAAGAGTATTTCTTCTATCTTTGCATCGTCACCTGCTCCTCCCTTTGCATTGGTTTTCTTTATTCTCCTTTGTTACAGACTAGGTTACAACTTTTATTTATAAAGTTTTACATTACAAACCATATTCGAACTATTAGATGATCTTAACCATCGGATGCTTGAAGAACTTAATCAATCCTTATAGGACTTGATTTCCTTAATCTAGAACAATTCTAGACCCTTTATTTTTAGAAACACATCTTTCAATGAATAAAATTTGAGTTCTATCCAGATTAACTAGAAAAGAAACTGAATGCACCTGAAAAAGAAACCTGAAATCGATTCTGACCTCTAGCAGTCGATAGACCCCAACAAGCTGTCAACAGGCCTGTTGATAGTCTTTTGTTGCCTGTCAAAATTTCTTCTTTGTTGAATACAGTCGATAAGCCTGTTGAATACAGTCGATAATTGTGTGTAGTCGATAGGCCTGTCGACTGCCACAATGTTTTCATTGAAAGTACACCTAGAGGGGGTGAATAGGTGTAAGGCTAATTTAGTGACAAATAATGCAAAATTTAAAAACTAATTGCAACACACTTAGTGTAACCAAGAGTGTAGCCGAATTCCCGGTGAAGGGCTCTGGACTAACTCCTCTTGCTTCCTCTGAATAAGAGTTGAGGTACTATATGAAGCTCTCTTGGTTTAACACAAGTATGGAACACAAACAAACCAAACATGTATATGATATGCACAATATGAATCAATGCACAATATAAGAGAGAGTAAGATATAGTGGATCAAACGCAAACACAAAGATATGTTTCGAGGTTCGAGCACCCAGCTCTACGTCTCCGCCTTCACACAGAAGGATTTTCACTAAATCGTCCACACAGGACTTCCCACACAGGGAACCTCCACTGAGGATTTGGGTAAATACAACTTGAGAGTACACAACTCCTCTCTAAACAAATACAACCTCTCACTAGAGTCAAGGCACAACACAAATCACCTCTACATTTAGAGGGCTGGGCACTTAGCCAAACAACAATCAACCTCACAAAAGAGAGATTAGGCTCAAAGCCACACAACCACAATCACCTCACACTTGAGGGATAAGGCACTTATCCAACACTCCAATAATCACCTATACACTTAGAAGGATACTAGCACAACCTCCACAAGTCACCTCTACAAAAGAGGGATACCAACAATCTCAAATGAAAGAGGTTTACAATACTTTCTGGTATCAACAACCACAAACCAAATCTTTCTCACAAAACTAGATCCTAATAGATAGGATAGATATGATAGCTCAAGTGTGAGAATATAAAGAATTTAGGAATCAAAAACACAAGAAAAAACTCTTGGAAAAACTTCTAAAATAGCTATAGAAATGAAGATCAAAAACTAATCCCAAAGACTTCTCCTTTTCTTGATTTTTCCAACCCTTTTTAAAACAAATAAAGATCAAATCTTTACGCCCAAAACTCTTTAAAAACTTGCTGTAAAACACTTATAAAGATTGAAAATTTTGCTCTCTAAAAACTTGTTGAAATCAGCTCAAGAAGTGGGTATTTATAGACCCATAAAAAATCTGCCTGTTGCAATCTGGAAAAGCCCAGATTGCCCTACCGGTCGACCGGGCAGTCGACCGGCCAACGGTCATAATTATGACCGTTGAGCCACCAGTCAACCGGCCGGTCGACTGGAGACTGGAAATAGAGAGCAAAGATTTCTGCCGGTCGACCGGGGCCATTTCCAGAGAGTAGAAGCTCTCTGGCGGTCGACCGGCCTCCAGCCTAGGCTTCGTGCACGTTTTGTGCACGTCAGTCGACCGGTCGACCGACTTCTGCCTCGGTCGACCGGTCCAGTCGACCGGCAGACAGCCTGGTCTAATAATATAGGGATGGAAAACTGACTTTGATTAAATCCCATAAAATCACTTAAATTTCACAAAAATCAGTTCTTATTAGATCTTTGAAATATAAATATGTGTGCAAAAATTCAACACATATTTCAAACAATTTGAAGCATGTTTGTGTTCTTGAAAATTTGCCTTAAATCAAAAACCGTATTTTCTAAAACTTGAATTTTTGAAATGGAAATTCGTTTTCTCCAAAACACATGTAAATATAAAAACATGATATTTAAACAACTTTGAAGAATATTGTATATGGATAGAATCCAATATACATATAAAGATTTATATCTATATTTTTGACATGAAAATCAAGATCGGTTAAATCGAAAAACCAAACATGAAACTTTAAACTTGTGTGTGTATTGTGAACTTGAGCATATCAACACTATCTAATCTTTACAATGATCTAAACAAACTAAACTAAACACAATACCGAAGTCTTCTTGTCTTCAAGCCAACTCGATCAAACGCGATCCAACGAGCTTGACTCCACCGAGTGCTAGATGTGATCTTAATGCTGGAGCTCTTGAATCAACATGTGAAAGCTCCAAAATACTTTTGTTGAAGCTAATCACCTACTAATATCTTAATCTAATATCTGAAACTAAATATCACAAGATTAGTCGTAAACTATAACTATATGAGTTAATCATCATCAAAATTAGAGTGAAGGGCCTCTGGGCCAACAATCTCCCCCTTTTTGATGATGACAAAACTCATGGAGTTATATATGCATGGATTAAAATTAAGCTTCATAGAAGCTCCCCCTTAACTCATGCATAGCAATAAACAATAAAGATATGCAGTGAATGCTCAACATAAATATGCATAAACATGACATAATAAACATGATCTTTGATACCAATGAAATAAACATGCTCTTGATACCAATTTAAAATAAAATGTTCTTAAAAAATGCTGCTCTTGATACCAACAAAATGCTCTTGATACCAATGGTAAAAGATAACAAATTAAACAAACATGCATATATAAAACTGAAGTAAACATGCATATATAAAACTTTAAATATCTCTTCCCCTTTTTATCAATTCATCAACAAAGGGGTACAAACAATAAAGGGCATAAATAATATTTTTCTCCCTTTTTGCATAAATTAAACAATAAAGGTATATATGCTATATACATTCATGAAGAGGATAGACGTGAAGTTAACTCCCCTGCATACATGCATTTATATGAAAAGAGATGACTAAATCCTAACCACATAAAGCATAATATATAATGTATAAAAGGAGATGTGAAGCTCCCTCTACACACGTGTAAGACATCAAGAAGAGCGGTCAAACTCCTCAATATGAGATACACTCAACATGAATAGATATAGAGAAGATGTTCAGCTTCCCTTGCATATAAGCAATACAAATCAAAACATTATGATACCAATTGAAAAATATATCAATTTAGTATAAAGGTATACATCGAAACATCATGATACCAATTTATGATACCAATTGAAAATAAACTAAACATTTTGAAGAAACTAACAAAAATTTTGATACCAATTGAAAGATATAAATATATAGGAAATCTTTATACCATTGTAAAAATTAGTACCAATTGAAAATATTTTACACTTTTGATACCAATTGTAAGAATATATATTGTAAGTATTGATACCAAATGAAAAATTAACCAATCCTTTTTGGTTAAATACTAAAATCATTTTGCAATAAAGATACCAAATAGAGAATAATATCAATTTAATATTCTTGATACCGATATTAAAATGAAACATATATCAAATGAAAATATTTTTCATTAGAAGCGTAGGAAATCAATTGAAAAATAAGATATCAATTTACAAATATCATTTTTCAACATGAAGAGTGGGAGTAAGATACCAATTGTAAAGAAAACCGATTGAAAGGTACAAAATGAATTTTCTCCCCCTTTATGAAATACTAATGAAAACGATGCATAAGCTTGTATAAGATACCAATTAAAAAATAATTGTCATTAAGGACTAAATCAAACTTAGCATAACCAAATTTGTGCTTAAAGATATAGAGATATATTAAGCACAATCAAAACACACACATATATATGTATGAAAAGTTAAATATCAATCAAAATTGCTACTATTTGAAGTTGAAGCATACATATATAGAAACAAATATGAGTATACAAATAAATATCAATTATGATAACAATTGAAAAACACAATGAGGATCAACTGTATAACTCATAAAGACCACCCTATTCATGCACATGTCAAAATAATTTTCAATTTGAGCATACAAGGCATGGTCGCCCATCCAATCACCCTTAGATGGGTAGGGGTTTTCAAAAATAAGATTTGAAAATATAATATGTTTGAAAAACTCTACCAAAATGAAGAAATACGCAACTATTTTATGAAAGACTTGAAAACTAGTACAAAATCATTCAAGAAAGGAATAAAACAAGAATATGTTTCATGAAAAACATGTAAGTCACACGACCATCAACACTCAAAGTCTATAAAGCACATATCATACTCATGAAAATAAAGTCATGAGAAACGTCAAGTAATGTGAGTGTAAGAATCACGTAATCACAAAATCATGAGAATAGGCAATAAAGCTCAATATGACATTCGTTTATAAACGTAGAATCATCAAAATTTTATTTTCATTAAAACAATACTAACTTCAAGGCATGTGTATGTTTTGTCTAAAGTAGAAGTATACATATATATCCAAATACAAATGAGTCCATAAAGGAATTTGCATGAAACGCAAATGACTCAAGGTTATACATATATATTCAATAGTTTTGACAAAATTAACATATACATGAAGCTAAAACATATCATCATGAAAAAAACATGTCCAAAAATAGGGAATACGAGTCAAATGCATGAATCATCAAAACTAGGCTATACTAGTACATCTTATGGGTACAAATGAGCAATCAAACACAAACATATAATAATCAATTTGTAGCTCACTAGTTGTACAAGTATCGACACAAGTTTTAATGAAAACTACATCTTAACATGTAATCAAGTCATGAGCATAAGACAAAACATGAGTGAATAAGATCATTATGTAAATGCACATGTCTTAAATCTATGATATACACAATAGCTAAACAAGTGTGAGAACACAAAAATATGGATTCATATAGAACATGGGTGTATCTTAAAAATACTACATATGTATATCACTTGTCTAATCATGGCAATTAACATATTAATCATGAAACATCAAAACATGCTAAAAATCAATAAATGAAAGCATGTAAACTAAATGAGAGTAAGAGATAGTTACCAAAACCAAGAGGAAGCATCTCTATGTCTCCAAACCATAGTGGTCCTCCTACCAAACTCTTCTTGAAAGTGATGCATCCAAATAGTCACCGTTTAGCTCGAAACGCATTCACCTCAAGGCACCAATGCCTCTCACGTCATGTGAGAGCCCACACCTATATCAAATACAATAGGGTAGAATTTTGGTACCCATACTTTTTTGGGTCCATGGGGGTTAGCACCTTTCTTAATCCAAACAAATCTATTTACAAAATTTGAATCATGTATCCTATCATAACAAAATTTTGCAACGTGGCCCTTACGTCCACAATGTGTATAGGTGTACAAATGAGCATATATTGTGTTATGTGTATGAACGTGATGAGCATGTGTATGCCGTGATTTGTGGCATGCATAGAAGGAACTTGTTTCTTGCGAATATGGATTCCAAACGTGTGTAGTTCATGACACATTAGCTCAAAGTGGAGCCCAAATAATCAATACTCTTCTTTAACATGGATATATCATTTTCAATAATGAAAGAAGAGGTAGCGCATGCTATGGTTACACTAGAAGGTGAAGCTATACTAGCATGGCAAATATGAGAAGATAAATCATTTTTCAAAGAAATATTTTTCTTTGAAACATAATTCAATTCTTTTGAAATAGAAGCAATTTTGTTTTCCAAAGATTCATTTTCTTTTACAACAAAATCAAGTTTTGAAGATAGAACTTCATTTTTCTTCAAAACAATTTCACAATCATTTTTATTTTTCAAAATTTTGTTTTCATTTAGGGCAAGTTCAAGTTAGGATTTCAATGAGTCCCTTTCATTAGAAATCTCAACCTTCTCTTGCAAAGACACATCAAGTTTTGAAATTAAATCCTCATTTTCTTTATTTAATGCAAAATTTTTCTTTTTCAAGAGTTGGTATTTTTTTCTAATAATTTTTCACAAACAATTGATAGTTCTTCATTCAATGCATCAGGATCAACATAATCATTATCTGAAGAACTAGCACTATCATCTAGTTGAGTTTTCGAGTTTACCTCAAGGGAGTCATTCCCTTGGACCATGAAGCAACGTTGTTCAAATTCTTCTCCACTAGATTTCTCCTTCTCATTGATTTGCGTTTGTAGCTCGGGAGATGTTAATATGTTCCACACTGCAAAGGCGGAATCATAATGAGAAACCATATTTAAATATTCTTTGCTAAGTAATTTTCTAAGTACCTCTAGGGCTTGTGCATTGGCCTCTAAATGTTTGCTATTATTAAGGTAAGATTCCTTGGTAATGGCAAGGTAAACTTTCCAACCTATTGTTGGCCCAAAAGCCCATCACTCTAGTTTTGATGATGATTAACTCAGTAGTTATAGTACTAATGATCTTGTATTAATTAGTCTCAGATATGTGATCAAGATCTTAGTAGGTGTTTAGCTTCAACAAAGGATTTCAAGTCAAGTTTTGGAGCTAGCAAGTGTTGATTCAAGAACTTGTGCATCAAGACCACATCAAGTACTCAAGAGGAGTCTAACTCTTTGGATCATGTTTGGACCAAGTCAAGAAGGAGAGAGGATTTTCAAGTGAAGACCTTCAAGAGAAGACTTGTGTCTAGGTTTATTTTGTTAAGATTTTATTTTTAGATAAAATGTAAAGAATAGATTAGTTGGTGGATTGCTCAAGTATCATATACACTCACATACAAGATTTAGATGAGTTTTTATAAAAGAGTTTTTATTTTGGAAAAATACAAAAGAGTTTTCATTTTAGAAAATACCGTTTTGATTTTTGAAGTTTCATATATACATGTGTTTTAACCAAAACCATTTTAGTTCTTATTGTCAAAATATAGATATTTCATCATATATGTGTAGTGGATCATATCCATACACACCAAGCTTCAAAAGTATTTAAAATATCTTGTTTTTATATTTGGAGAAGTTTTGAAAAAATCAATTTGAAAAATACGGTTTTTGTTTTAAACTAAAATTTCTAAGTTACAAAAATAGTTCAAAATGTGTGTAACATGTTTTGATTTTTACTCAAACATGTTTGTATATTAAAGTATATTACTGAACTTATTTTTGTAGATTTTTAGAGATTTTATGAGATTTTATTGAAGGAAAAATGACAAACTTTTAATCCCTTAAAAATACTGTTTTGGCCTTCTGCCGGTCGACCGCACAGTCGACCGAGCCAGAGGTCGATCGACCGGGCGGTCGACTGACGTGCACAAAACGTGCACAGCCAGGGCCGGTCGACCGCATGATCGAGCCAGAGAGAGTCTGCTCTCTGGAAATGGCCCGGTCGACCGGGCGGTCGACCGCTGGGCCATTGCCCTGAAGGCGGTCGACTGGCCGATCGATCGACCTTCCCAACGGTCGAAAATCTGACCATTGGCGGTCGACCGAGCGGTCGACCGGCAGCAGTGCAGACTGCTGATTTGGATCCCAATGGCTAGTTTTTCTTAGCTTATAAATTGGGGCTCCCATGGACTGTTTTCTACAAGATTTAAAGTGGGTTTTTGAGATAGTTTTTCCTACTCTATTAAGTGTTTATCTCCACTTGTTTTAAAGCCAAATACTTCCATTCAAAAGGAGAGTTTACCAAGAGGTTTTCAAAAGTGTTTCTTTGAGCTTTCACTACAAATTCATCCTTGTTTTCTCACACATACTTGAGCTTTCCATTACTATATCATTCCTATAGGAGAGGTGTTGTGAGATTGGTTTTAGGTGATTAAGTGTTTAGATCACCAAGAGTTCATCATTGTACTTTGAAGAGGCGGACTTGCGGGTTCGCGGTGTTTCGGGTTCTAGTGAGAACTCGGTGTAGAGGTGCGGCCTCGGTAAACTTGCGCGCTTGCGTGTGTTTGTTCTTGCAGGAACAAGAGAGGGACTAGAGAGTCCAAAGAAGTTCTATTGTGAACACGCTTGTAGGTGTTGCGGCACCGAGTGATTCGGTGGGATCGTTTTCTAGTAGAAATCCTTCATAGTGTTGAAGGCGGGGACGTAGAGCAAGTATGCTCGAACCTCGAAACATTTCTCCCGTGTTTGCGATTGCTCTCTCTATCTCTCACTTGTTTTTATATCTTGCTTATGCTTATTGTTCATATCTTTACATGCTTGATATATTTGTGCTTATATTGTTATATGCTTGGGGAGTGTTTGCTCACACTTGTATTCAACCAAGAGAGCCAAGCGACACCTCAACTCTTATCTAGAGGAATCTTGAGGAGATAGTCCAGAGCCCTTCACATGGAATTTGGCTACACTCCTAAGTTATACTTGGTGTGTTGTGCTTAATAGTTTTTAGTTTGCATTAATAGTTTTAATTCCGCATTAATTCACCATTAGATTAGCTAGTCACCTATTCACCCCCCTTAGGTGATTTCACCTATGACTTTTAAATGCTAACTCATCCTAACCTTCCATATATCAATTTTAGAGATATCAAACATGGGAGGGTTATCCATGAGTGCAAACCGTATATGTGCAAATGCGAATATAGATTAGCTAACCAAGATCTTACTCCTAAGTGGTTAAATCTAATATCAGGAGCGTAGGCTCTGATACCAATTGAAAGTACACCTAGAGGGGGGTGAATAGGTGTAAGGCTAATCTAGTGACAAATAATGCAAAATTTAAAAACTAATTGCAACACACTTAGTGTGACCAAAGAGTGTAGCCAAATTCCCGGTAAAGGGCTCCGGACTAACTCCTCTTGCTTCCTTGAATAAGATTTGAGGTGCTATATGAAGCTCTCTTGGTTTAATACAAGTATGGAACACAAATAAACCAAGCATGTATATGATATGCACAATATGAATCAATGCACAATAAAAGAGAGAGAGAGTAAGAGATAGTGGATCAAATGCAAACGCAAACGCAAAAATATATTTCGAGGTTCGAGTACCCAGCTCTACGTCCCTGCCTTCACACAGAAGGATTTTCACTAAATCGTCCACACAGGACTTCCCACACAGGGAACCTCCACTGAGGATTTGGGTAAATACAACTTTGGAGTATACAACTCCTCTCTTAACAAATACAACCTCTCACTAGAGGCAAGGCACAACACAAATCATCTCTACACTTAGAGGGATGGGCACTTAGCCAAACAACAATCAACCTTACAAAAGAGAGATTAGGCTCAAATCCACACAACCACAATCACCTCACACTTGAGGGATAAGGTACTTATCCAACACTCCAATAATCACCTCTACACTTAGAGGGATACTAGCACAACCTCCACAAGTCACCTCTACACAAGAGGGATACCAACAATCTCAAATGAAAGAGGTGTACAACACTTGGTGGTATCAACAATCACAAACCAAATCTTTCTCACAAAACTAGATCCTAATAGATAGGATAGATATGATAGCTCAAGTGTAAGAATTAAAGAGTTTGAAAATCAAAAACACAAGAAAGAACTCTTGGGAAAACTTCTAAAATAGCTATAGAAATGAAGATCAAAAACCAATCACAAAGACTTCTCCTTTTCTTGATTTTTCCAACCCTTTTTAAAACAAATAAAGATCAAATCTTTACGCCCAAAACTCTTTTAAAAACTGGTTGTAAACACTTGTAAAGATTGAAAATTTTGCTCTCTAAAAACTTGTTGAAATCAGCTCAAGAAGTGGGTATTTATAGACCCACAAAAAATCTGCCCATTACAATCTGGAAAAGCGCAGATTGCCTTTCCCGTTGACCGGGCGGTCGACCAACCAACAGTCATAATTATGACCATTGAGCCACCGGTCGACCGGCCAGTCGACCGGAGACTGAAAACAAAGAGCAGAGCTCTCTGCCGGTCGACCGGTGGTCGACCGGGGCCATTTTCAGAGAGCAGAAGCTCTCTGGCAGTCGACCGACCCGTTCGACCAGCCTCCAGCCTCGGCTGCGTGCACGTTCTGTGCATGCCGGTCGACTGACTTCTGCCTCGGTTGACCGGTCCGGTCAACCGGCAGACAGCCTGGTCCAATAATATAGAGATTGAAAACTTGCATTTTTGACTTTGATTAAATCTCATAAAATCACATAAATTCCAAAAAAATCAGTTCTTATTAGAACTTTGAAATACAAATATGTGTGATAAAAATTCAACACATATTTCAAACAATTTGAGCCATTTTTGTGTTCTTGAAAATTTGTCTTAAACCAAAAACCGTATTTTCCAAAATTTGAATTTTTGAAATGGAAATTCGTTTCTCCAAAACACATGTAAATATAAAAACATGATATTTAACAACTTTGAAGCAATTTTATATGGATAGAATCCAATATACATATAAAGATTTATATCTATATTTTTGACATGAAAACCAAGATCAGTTAAATCGAAAAACCAAAACATGAACTTTAAACTTGTGTGTGTATTGTGAACTTGAGCATATCAACACTATCTAATCTTTACAATGATCTAAACAAATTAAACTAAATACAATACTGAAGTCTTCTTGTCTCTAAGCCGACTCGACCAAAACGCGATCCAAGGAGCTTGACTCCAACTGAGTGTTAGATGCGATCTTGACACTCGAGCTCTTGAATCAACATGTGAAAGCTCCAAAACACCTTTGTTGAAGCTAATCACCTACTAATATCTTGATTAAATATCTGAAACTAAATATCACAAGATTATTAGTAAATTATAACTACATGAGTTAATCATCATCAAAACTAGAGTAAAGGGCCTCTGGGCCAACATTCATGAGCTGCTTTTTTCCAATTCTTCTTCTCCAATCTTGATTGGATCTTCTTTGAACATCATCTCTTCTTGAAAATAAGGTGAATTCACATTAATCTTCACCTTGACTTACTTTTCAAGCCTTTTGCAAAATACAGTGAAATTTTTTGAATTTTACCTTAATTCTTTCCTTAATTGTAACCGTACCGTGAAGCCTTTTTTTTGCCCCATTTCTCTTTCATGCAACACTTATAACCCATTCATGTCTCGTCGCAGTCTTCCTTGAAGCTCCACCTCGCAATAAGCTCCCATCCAAGCTTGTTATTGAAACTCCACTTTCAACAGAGTTTCCTTCCTTCTGCTTGTATATCCCTCCATATTTTTTTTCTTTCAGGATTACCTTGTCTCCTTTATTAACTGTGATGACTCCGTGTTGCACTTGGAGCCCGATCTGAGTCGAGCACCCTTATGGATAATAGATTGTACCGTGCCTTCGGGATATACCAGACCGCCTCCAAAATCATGCACTGTCCCATCTTTACATGTAACATTGACTGTCTCAGTGTTGATGATCTCGTAAGCTGAGCCATCCACTTTTTTGACAGTCCCTTCCTCCTTTGCAACCAAGGAGTTGAACATATCCTTATGGGAATATACATGAACCGCACTACTAGAATCTAATATCCATTCTTTACCATGAGACATGTTGTCTTCATTGTAGGAAGCCATTAATACTAAAGTGTCAATACCGCTCATTGCTACATTTTTTTACTCCGTATCTTGCTCCTTCTTCTTTAGTCACTATTGCTGATACTTGCAGTCTTTCTTCCAGTAACCTTCCTTATAACAAAAGTGATACGCTTTTAATGAATCTGGACTATGCTTTCCTTCTCTTTTCCTTTCCATGACCACCAAATCTGAACCTCCCTGCTCACTTGATTTGACTTTTTTCTGATTTCATTAGATAAGAGACTTAACATGACCTCCTCCAAGATGAGAGTTTCTTTACCATAGAGTATGGTGGTTACGATATGATTGTATGACTCTGAATTCAAACCGATTAAGTATTAATGTCTTGTCCTCCTTATCGATTTTCATATCAACAGCCAGTAACTCGCTGATCTTATTGAAGAAGTTCAAATGCTCCAATACCGTTGTCTCTTGCTTCATGTGTAGCCCGTATAGTTATTTTTCTAGTACAACATGTTGGAGAGGCTCTTTATCATATGCACATTTTTAATCTTGACCACAAACACGTAGTCATTTTCTCATCCATCATGTTGTACATGATCTTGTATGGGAGACATAATTGGATTGTGCTTGTCACTTTCAGATCCAACTCTTCCCAATCCTCATCAGACATGCTCGAAAGTTTTGCTGACTTTCTCTGCAAAATTTTGTAAAGACCCTATTGCACCAATAACGCCTTCACCCTCTTTTGTCATAAACTGGAGTTTTCTTTGTTATTGAATTTCTCAACCTCTAGCTTGCTCGTAGAAAGTTCAATCTTCAACATATCACCTTATCGTCAACCATAAGCTCCGATACCAATTATTGTGACATGATAGTACCAATTATGGGACTACACCAACAATCAGGTTATGACACAACTGTTGTGCACACCCATCACCGTGATTGACGTTGTGAAACCATGACAATATATAATACTTGCAAAAAATTATTGTAGAGCAAACTAGCAATACAAAGGCAAAAGAGTAGAAAAGAACATAAGGATTTAACATGGCTCAACCCAGCTTGGCCTACGTCCATGGGGAGAGAACTTGTAACACCTAATTTTTAAAACCCCAATTTATACTTTAATCTTCAATTGTAAGATAATACCAGTTGTCAGAGTTTATAAATTCAGTGGTCATGAAATTATTAGGTAACATTGATATATGGTGATGAATACTATATGTATCACCAAGTGTGATATGTGCAAGTGATGATATGTAATAATATATGATTATATTTTGAGAGTATGTGAGGCATCCGATAAAGAAAATTAATTTTGACTAGTTACCCTAATGCCAGAGGATTTATTATAATCAATTTTGTTCACCATGTGAATTATAGAGAATTATGGGCATTCATATAATATATATATATATATATATATATATATATATATATATATATATATATATATAATATATATATATTATATATATATATATATATTAAATTAAATTGATATAATTATACATATTGTATGAGAATAATATGAAGATTGGATTCATGTGGTATATATGAGCAAATGGGGGTATGAGTGTATGTATGTGTATGTACATGTATAGTGAAAGCCATCTAGAGGGGGTGAATAGATGATATCTAATCAAAATATAGAAATGCAACAATTAAAAATAATAATTAAAATAGTCAACTCAAAAATAAGAAGTGAAGCCGAATTCCCAATTAATGACTCTAGAACTTCTCCTCTTAATTTCTCTTGAATAAGAGTTAGGTGCACAATTGCTTTCATGTTCAAATGAGAAAAACCGACAAGTATGAATAATATAAGCAATATAGAGCAAGTATAATGTATGAATAATATAAAGAAATGTAAAGTGAGTAGCGTATGAGCAAGAGTAAGAGAAATGGCAATCGCAAACACAAAGAATTTGTTTCGAGATTCGAGCAGCTTGCTTTACGTCCTCGTCTTCACTGCGTGAAGGATTTTCACTATCCAACAAGGATTTCCAGAAAAGACTCAATATAACAGTCTACACAAGATCCGAAGCTCTAACTCCAATCTTTAAACCTCACACAAGAGATGCCAATGAAGAATACAAGCACTTGGCGATCACAAAGATCACAAACTCTCTTTTTACAACTCCTTAGAATTTAAAGATGAAATTGCAAATCACCTAGAGGGGGGTGAATAGGTGATAGTGCTAATCTAGAAACTAAATGCGGAAGCTAAAACAAATTTGTCCAAATTGTTGGCCCAAAGGCCCATCACTCTAGTTTTGATGATGATCAACTCATGTAGTTATAGTACTAATGATCTTGTGCTTCATTAGTGACAGATTTATGATCAAGATCTTAGTAGGTGTGGAGCTTCAACAAAGGATTTAAAGTTAAGTTTTGGAGCTAGCACCGGTTAATTCATGAGCCCATGCATCAAGACCACATCAAGAGTCGAGCTCGTTGGATTGCATTTGGACCAAGTCAGGATGATGAGAAGACTTCAAGGGAAGACTTCAAGATCAGACTTGTGTCTAGGTATAAGATTTTTGTTTTTAGATAAAATATAAAGGATAGAATAGTTGGTGGATTGCTCAAGTATATATCACACACACACCTTTGATTTGGTTGTCTTTTCATAAAAGAATTTTCAGTTTAGAAAAGACTTTCATTTTGAAAAAATACATGTTTGGTTTTTGGTATTTCTTATGAACATGTTTTAACAAAAACCATATTTAGAGCTTAATATCAAAACATAGATATTTCATCTTATTTGTGTAGTGGATCATATCCATACACTCTATGCTTTAATGAGTTCAAAATATCTAGTTTTTGTATTTAAAAGAGTTTTGGAAAATAAGTTTTTGGAAAATACAAGTTTTCATTTGAGCCAATATTTTCCTACTTACAAAAATAGTTCAATCTTTTATAACATGCCTTGATTTTGTGCAAGCATGTTTGTTTATCAAAGTATATTGGTAAAACTATTTTGTAGATTTTTTAAGTATTTATGGGATTTTATTTGAACTAAATAGACCAACTTTTAAATCCCAGTTTTTCTGTATTTCAGGCTTCAGCCAAGTCAACTAGTCGACCTACCAAGTCGACTAGGGCTGAAGTCGGTCGACCGGCTCGGTCGACCGACGTGCACGACGTGCACGCCTTGACCTGGCAGATGGTCGGGTCGACTGACCCAGTCGACCGGAACTGAGAGCAGTGCTCTCTGTTTATTTCGGTCGGCCGGAGGCTCCAACAGTCAGATTTTTGACCGTTGGTGGTCGACCGGACGGTCGACCGGCAGGCCTGACAGACCCCAATGACTAGTTTTTCTTAGCCTATAAATTTGGGGTTTGGTCATTATTTTTCAATAAGATTTTAGGAGAGCTTTGGGCCAGTTTCTCTTATCTGTTTAAAAGAGTTTTCTCCACATATTTGAGAGCAAATATTTCCTATATAAAGGGAAGATTTTATCAAGAGTGTTTAAAGTGATTCTTTGAGTTTTCCTCCACCTTTCTCATCCTAGTTTTTCTCACACTACACTTGACCATCCATTGATTATTCATTCTGTCGGAGTGTTATAGTAAGAGCTTTTATTGGTGATCAAAGTGTTTAGATCACCAAGAGATTTCATTCTTGTACTTTGAGGAAACAGGCAAGTGTGCTCGTGGTGATTTAGAGTTCGGTTGTGAACTCTTGGTTTGAGGTGCGGCCTCGGCAA
Organism: Agave tequilana; assembly: GCA_038442645.1. NCBI lineage: Eukaryota > Viridiplantae > Streptophyta > Magnoliopsida > Asparagales > Asparagaceae > Agave > Agave tequilana. The sequence continues at coordinate 59,035 of JAVJIF010027485.1, forward strand.
GCTTGTGGGGCTTGCGTATGTACGACACTAGGAGTCCGAGGGATTGTAGGTGTTGTGGCACCAAGGAGAGATCCATTGGGATCGTGCATAGTGAAAATCCTTCGTGTGTCGAAGGCGGGGATGTAGAGCAAGTGTGTTCGAACCTCGAAACAAATTCCTTGTGTTTGCGATTGCTCACTTTCTCTCTCTCTATCTCATTTATATCTTGCATACTTTTATTGTCTATCTTTATATGCTTGATATATTCATTTGTGCATAATTGTTATACTTGTGTGGGATTATTTTGCTAACACTTGTATTCAACCAAGAGAGCCAACGCGGCACCTCAACCCATTCAAGGGGAATCTAGAGGAGTTTGTCCAGAGCCCTTCACGGGAAATTCGGCAACACTCTTGTGTTATACGTGGTGTTTAGTGTAATAGTTTTAATTAGGTCATAATAGTTTTTAATTCTGCATTATTTGGCATTTAGTGACCATTAGATTAGCCATCACCTATTCACCCCCTCTAGGTGATTTACAATTGGTATCAGAGCTTGGTACTCTGATTTGGGTCTTACAACCTAGAGTTAAAGATCCTCATTTTTAGGCTAATCACAATATTTTGTACACACACCATGGATTTCATGTCACCACCCACATTTGACATTCTTAACATCCAAATTTGAAAAGTTAAGATGTCGTTGTACCTCAAGGCCCTAGGCATTCATGTCTATCTTGCCACTACTAATAATGCATATTGTATAGATGGTAAGAATTTTGAGGCTAATGCAAAAGCCCTTCATGCTATAAAATCAACCTTAAATGATGATTATTTATCTAGGGTTTCTAATGTTGATTCGGCTTTTGTAGCTTGGAACATCATCACTTCCCTTGGCGAAAAGGATCTATATTATGCCGGGAGCGATTCGGATGTTGAAAGCGACACCTCCAACAAGTGCTATATGGTCTAAGCGGATAACCCCCTTGAGGTAACTACCGAATCCGAGGTAGAAGATGATAACATGTCATATGATGAGCTCACTTCATTTTGTCAATTACTTCTTGAGAAATATGACATGATTAAGGAAGATAATAAAAATTTGAAAAAGAAACTTGATTGCATGCATATAGAAAATGATTCATTTAGAACTAAGATTGCATGCTTAGAAAAAGAAAATAATGTTTTGAAAATGAAAATGTTTCCCTTATGTCTAAATTAAATGATTTGTGTGAAGGGAACGCTATTTTGAAAAATAAAATTGATTTGGTGGAAAAACAAAAGGAAGTTGTTTTTCAAGAAAATAAATCTTTGAAAAGAAAAGTTTTTGAAATGAAAAAGATTTGTTTCTAAAAAGAAAAAGAAAAATGATTCTTTATCTCATCATGCTTTACATGCCACCACTAATGAGATTAAAATTTTAAAAAATAAAATGGATTGTTTGAGTTCAACTTTGAACTCTTGTGCATTTAACCACACTAGATTGGAGTCCTTGTTTTCAAAGAAATAAGCTCCACATGTTCATGCACATCATCATGCATTTGCTTATGTTGCACAACACGATCACAAAAATACACATAAGCATCCTAAGGTGTACACATACACATTATGGCCGCAAAGGCCATTTAGCAAAATTTTTGTTATGATAAGTTGCATCATTTTAATTTTGCTAATAATAAAAAATTTTGGGTTCCTTACAAGACTAACCCCAAAGGACCCAAGAAAATATGGGTACCAAAATCCCCACCTTATGTATTTGATGTAGATGAGGGCTCTCACAAAACGTGAGAGATTTGGTGCCTTGGTAGTGGATGCATATGGACTTGATGGACACACTTTGAATGCATCGCTATCAAGGAAGATTGGTGGGACAACCACCATGGTTGGAGCTTTGGAATTGGTAACAATCTCTAAACTCCTATTTTATTTATGTTCATACTTGTTCATTCATAATATTCATAGCATGTTCATGTTTTGTGTTGTATGTACTTCATGTGGTAATACCATGCTTAGATGTAGTTTTTATCAAAACTTATATTATACATGTACAAATAGTGAGCTACATTTGTTTTATATACTTTGCACTTCATGCTCATTTGTACCCACTATATGCATATGTATAGACTAGTTTTGATGATTCTCTCATTTATACATGTTTTGCCAATCTTTATGATTTTACTTCATGTATATGTATTTTTAATTCAAATCTAATAAATATACATGTATACCCGTGAGTCTCTTGCCTTCATGCAAATACATTTGATAGACTCTTTTATATTTGGGATATGTATGTGTATTGTTAGGATTGGATAAATCATACATATACCATGAAGATTAGTGTTTTTATGAAAAATGATTTTGTTTTGTTAAAAATGTGACTTATGATCTTTTTGAGCTTAAATGACTATTTTCATAAAAATGCTATATACATGAGCTTTTAACACTCACATTTTCATTTATCTATTCATGACTTAGTTTCATGATCATTTTGAGCTTTATAGACCATGAGTGATTAAATCTTTATGTATTTAGTTATGCTTTATGAAAACATATGTTCTTGATTTCATATATTTAAAGGATCTTTAACTAGTTTTTCAAAAACAATTTATACTAGTTATTTATTCTTCAAATAGTTTTGAGATACCCACATGATCCTACTTTACAATAATATGGATAAATTCTTTTGTGTTCTCAATATTTAATGCTTCATGATTTGAATATTAGTTTAAATGTTAATCTTTATCAACACTAGGATTTATACTTGTACATATTGTGGGCCACAAATAAATCTATATATGGTTAGGTTTGATTGCTTATTTGTGCCTATTAGATGTGCTAGGATAGCCTTAGTTTTGATGATCCATATTTTTAAAACTTGTATTCCTTTTTTTGGATTTATTTTATGATCATGTGTTTTCATTTCATGTATATGTTTATTTTGCCAAACCTTAAGATATACATGTATACCTCTTGAGTCATTTGCCTTGGACTCAATTGTGTTTAGGGATATGTATGTATACTTCTTGTGTTGTCAAAACATACATATACCTTGAAATATAATTTTTTTATAAAAAATTTGTGATGATTTTCATGTTTTAAAATTATGATAATTATCTCATTTAAAGGAATTTTGAGCTTTATTGCCATTTTCATGATGTCATGTTCCACATAACACTAGTGCACTCAATTCTTTTGAATATTTTCTCATGAGTATGGTTTCATGAGTTTTATATGGACTTTATGGATATTAGAGTGTTTTAGTGCCATGTGAGTTACACATATTTCATGAAAAACATTTTTTATTCCTTAATTGAAGGATTCCGTACTAGTTTTTAAGCATTTTCATTTAACTAGTTCGAATTCTTCATGTGGTAGATTATATGATGTATACACTTAAGCTTAATTTTTCAATTGGTATCATTGGATATTTTCGATTGGTATCAATATGACTCTTGTTGTATATACTCATAAAGCACAAAGTTGTTTATGATAAGAAAATAAAAATTTTAAGAAAAATTCAAATTTGTTTTATTGAGAGAATTCAAAATTTTGTTTTATAAGAAAAATTCAAAATTTTTTGAGTTACATTGCCTATATGCAAGGAGAGCTTAACATCTCTTCTACATATAGATTCATATTGAGTGTATCTTTTATTGAGAAGCTTAACAACTCTTCTTTATACGGTACACGTGTGTAGGGGGAGCTTCACATCTCCTCTTATGCATTACATAATATGTGTTATTTGAATTGGGGCTTATCATCCCTTCTTCATGTAATGCATATGTGTAGGGAAGTTAACTTAGCGTCTTCCTCTTCATGAATGTATATCGCATATAACCCTTATTGATTGATTTGGATTACCCCTTCATTGGTTCTTTGGTTCGAACAAAAAGGGGGAGAAAATTTATGTGTTATTTTGTTTTTATGTTTATTTTAAACCCCTTTGTTGATGATTGACAAAAAGGGGAAAGATTTTGAGTTTTTATATATGCATTTATTGTTTTGTTGCATATATTGTTCATGCATACCAAATATACATTTATTGTCATCAAGAAATTGATTTGTGCATGTTCATGTTTAGTATTCATTGCACATATTTATTGTTTATGTTTATGTATGAGTTAAGGGGGAGCTTCTTTGAAACTTTACTTTATCCATGCATATATAACTTCATGAGTTTTGTCATCATCAAAAAGGGGAGATTGTTGGCCCAAAGGCCCATCACTCTAGTTTTGATGATGATCAACTCATGTAGTTATAGTACTAATGATCTTGTGCTTATTAGTGACAGATTTATGATCAAGATCTTAGTAGGTGTGGAGCTTCAATAAAGGATTTAAAGTCAAGTTTTGGAGCTAGCACCGGTTGATTCACGAGCCTATGCATCAAGACCACATCAAAAGTCGAGCTCGTTGGATTGCATTTGGACCAAGTCAGGATGATGAGAAGACTTCAAGGGAAGACTTCAAGATCAAGACTTGTGTCTAGGTATAAGATTTTTGTTTTTTAGATAAAATGTAAAGGATAGAATAGTTGGTGGATTGCTCAAGTATATATCACACACACACTCTTGATTTGGTTGTCTTTTCATAAAAGAATTTTCAGTTTAGAAAAGACTTTCATTTTGGAAAAATACATATTTGGTTTTTGGTATTTCTTATAAACATGTTTTAACCAAAACCATATTTAGAGCTTAATGTCAAAAACATAGATATTTCATCTTATTTGTGTAGTGGATCATATCCATACACTCTATGCTTTAATGAGTTCAAAATATCTAGTTTTTGTATTTAAAAGAGTTTTGAAAAATAAGTTTTTGGAAAATACAAGTTTTCATTTGAGCCAATATTTTCCTACTTACAAAAATAGTCCAATCTTTTATAACATGCCTTGATTTTGTGCAAGCATGTTTGTTTATCAAAGTATATTGGTAAAACTATTTTTGTAGATTTTTTAAGTATTTATGGGATTTTATTTGAACTAAATAGACCAACTTTTAAATCCCAGTTTTTCTGTATTTCAGGCTTCAGCCAAGTCGACTAGTCGGCCTACCAAGTCGACTAGGGCTGAAGTCGGTCGACCTGCTCGGTCGACTGACGTGCACGACGTGCACGCCTTGACCTGGCAGATGGTCGGGTCGACCGACCCAGTCGACCGGAACTGAGAGCAGTGCTCTCTGTTTATTTCGGTCGGCCGGGCGGTCGACCGGAGGCTCCAACGGTCGGATTTTTGACCGTTGGCGGTCGACCGTCCGGTCGACCGGCAGGCCTGACAGATCCTAACGGCTAGTTTTTCTTAGCCTATAAATTTGGGGGTTTGGTCATTGTTTTTCACTAAGATTTTAGGAGAGCTTTGGGCCAGCTTCTCTTATCTGTTTAAAAGAGTTTTCTCCATATATTTGAGAGCAAATATTTCCTATCTAAAGGGAAGATTTTATCAAGAGTGTTTAAAGTGATTCTTTGAGTTTTCCTCCACCTTTCTCATCCTAGTTTTTCTCACACTACACTTGAGCATCCATTGATTATTCATTCTGTAGGAGTGTTGTAGTGAGAGCTTTTATTTGTGATCAAAGTGTTTAGATCACAAAGAGATTTCATTCATGTACTTTGAGGAAACGGGCAAGTGTGCTCGTGGTGGTTTAGAGTTCGGTTGTGAACTCTTGGTTTGAGGTGCGGCCTCGGCAAGCTTGTGGGGCTTGCGTGTGTACGGGACTAGGGAGTCCGAGGGATTGTAGGTGTTGCGGTACCAAGGAGAGATCCATTGGGATCGTGTATAGTGGAAATCCTTCGTGTGTCGAAGGCGGGGATGTAGAACAAGTGTGCTCGAACCTTGAAACAAATTCCTTGTGTTTGCGAATTCTCACTTTCTCTCTCTTTCTCTATCTCATTTATATCTTGCATACTTTTATTGTCTATCTTTATATGCTTTATATATTCATTTGTGCATAATTGTTATACTTGTGTGGGATTATTTTGCTAACACTTGTATTCAACCAAGAGAGCCAACGCGGCACCTCAACCCATTCAAGGGGAATCTAGAGGAGTTTGTCCAGAGCCCTTCACGGGAAATTCGGCAACACTCTTGTGTTATACGTGGTGTTTAGTGTAATAGTTTTAATTAGGTCATAATAGTTTTTAATTCTGCATTATTTGGCATTTAGTGACCATTAGATTAGCCATCACCTATTCACCCCCCTCTAGGTGATTTACAATTGGTATCAGAGCTTGGTACTCTGATTTGGGTCTTACAACCTAGAGTTAAAGATCCTCATTTTTAGGCTAATCACAATATTTTGTACACACACCATGGATTTCATGTCACCACCCACATTTGACATTCTTAACATCCAAATTTGAAAAGTTAAGATGTCGTTGTACCTCAAGGCCCTAGGCATTCATGTCTATCTTGCCACTACTAATAATGCATATTGTATAGATGGTAAGAATTTTGAGGCTAATGCAAAAGCCCTTCATGCTATAAAATCAACCTTAAATGATGATTATTTATCTAGGGTTTCTAATGTTGATTCGGCTTTTGTAGCTTGGAACATCATCACTTCCCTTGGCGAAAAGGATCTATATTATGCCGGAGCGATTCGGATGTTGAAAGCGACACCTCCAACAAGTGCTATATGGTCCAAGCGGATAACCCCCTTGAGGTAACTACCGAATCCGAGGTAGAAGATGATAACATGTCATATGATGAGCTCACTTCATTTTGTCAATTACTTCTTGAGAAATATGACATGATTAAGGAAGATAATAAAATTTGAAAAAGAAACTTGATTGCATGCATATAGAAAATGATTCATTTAGAACTAAGATTGCATGCTTAGAAAAAGAAAATAATGTTTTGAAAAATGAAAATGTTTCCCTTATGTCTAAATTAAATGATTTGTGTGAAGGGAACGCTATTTTGAAAAAAAAATTGATTTGGTGGAAAAACAAAAGGAAGTTGTTTTTCAAGAAAATAAATCTTTGAAAAGAAAGTTTTTGAAAATGAAAAAGATTTTGTTTCTAAAAAGAAAAAGAAAAATGATTCTTTATCTCATCATGCTTTACATGCCACCACTAATGAGATTAAAATTTTAAAAAATAAAATGGATTGTTTGAGTTCAACTTTGAACTCTTGTGCATTTAACCACACTAGATTGGAGTCCTTGTTTTCAAAGAAATAAGCTCCACATGTTCATGCACATCATCATGCATTTGCTTATGTTGCACAACACGATCACAAAAATACACATAAGCATCCTAAGGTGTACACATGTACACATTATGGCCGCAAAGGCCATTTAGCAAAATTTTGTTATGATAAGTTGCATCATTTTAATTTTGCTAATAATAAAAAATTTTGGGTTCCTTACAAGACTAACCCCAAAGGACCCAAGAAAATATGGGTACCAAAATCCCCACCTTATGTATTTGATGTAGATGAGGGCTCTCACAAAACGTGAGAGATTTGGTGCCTTGGTAGTGGATGCATATGGACTTGATGGACACACTTTGAATGCATCGCTATCAAGGAAGATTGGTGGGACAACCACCATGGTTGGAGCTTTGGAATTGGTAACAATCTCTAAACTCCTATTTTATTTATGTTCATGCTTGTTCATTCATAATATTCATAGCATGTTCATGTTTTGTGTTGTATGTACTTCATGTGGTAATACCATGCTTAGATGTAGTTTTTATCAAAACTTATATTATACATGTACAAATAGTGAGCTACATTTGTTTTATATACTTTTGCACTTCATGCTCATTTGTACCCACTATATGCATATGTATAGACTAGTTTTGATGATTCTCTCATTATACATGTTTTGCCAATCTTTATGATTTTACTTCATGTATATGTATTTTTAATTCAAATCTAATAAATATACATGTATACCCGTGAGTCTCTTGCCTTCATGCAAATACATTTGATAGACTCTTTTATATTTGGGATATGTATGTGTATTGTTAGGATTGGATAAATCATACATATACCATGAAGATTAGTGTTTTTATGAAAAATGATTTTGTTTTGTTAAAAATGTGACTTATGATCTTTTTGAGCTTAAATGACTATTTTCATAAAAATGCTATATACATGAGCTTTTAACACTCACATTTTCATTTATCTATTCATGACTTAGTTTCATGATCATTTTGAGCTTTATAGACCATGAGTGATTAAATCTTTAAGTATTTAGTTATGCTTTATGAAAAACATATGTTCTTGATTTCATATATTTAAAGGATCTTTAACTAGTTTTTCAAAAACAATTTATACTAGTTATTTATTCTTCAAATAGTTTTAAGATACCCACATGATCCTACTTTACAATAATATGGATAAATTCTTTTGTGTTCTCAATATTTAATGCTTCATGATTTGAATATTAGTTTAAATGTTAATCTTTATCAACACTAGATTTATACTTGTACATATTGTGGGCCACAAATAAATCTATATATGGTTAGGTTTGATTGCTTATTTGTGCCTATTAGATGTGCTAGGATAGCCTTAGTTTTGATGATCCATATTTTTAAAACTTGTATTCCTTTTTTTGGATTTATTTTATGATCATGTGTTTTCATTTCATGTATATGTTATTTTGCCAAACCTTAAGATATACATGTATACCTCTTGAGTCATTTGCCTTGGACTCAATTGTGTTTAGGGATATGTATGTATACTTCTTGTGTTGTCAAAACATACATATACCTTGAAATATAATTTTTTTTATAAAAAATTTGTGATGATTTTCATGTTTTAAAATTTATGATAATTATCTCATTTAAAGGAATTTTGAGCTTTATTGCCATTTTCATGATGTCATGTTCCACATAACACTAGTGCACTCAATTCTTTTGAATATTTTCTCATGAGTATGGTTTCATGAGTTTTATATGGACTTTATGGATATTAGAGTGTTTTAGTGCCATGTGAGTTACACATATTTCATGAAAAACATTTTTTATTCCTTAATTGAAGGATTCCGTACTAGTTTTTAAGCATTTTCATTTAACTAGTTCGAATTCTTCATGTGGTAGATTATTATGTATACACTTAAGCTTAATTTTTCAATTGGTATCATTGGATATTTTCGATTGGTATCAATATGACACTTGTTGTATATACTCATAAAGCACAAAGTTGTTTATGATAAGAAAATAAAAATTTTAAGAAAAATTCAAAATTTGTTTTATTGAGAGAATTCAAAATTTTGTTTTATAAGAAAAATTCAAAATTTTTTGAGTTACATTGCCTATATGCAAGGAGAGCTTAACATCTCTTCTACATATAGATTCATATTGAGTGTATCTTTTATTGAGAAGCTTAACAACTCTTCTTTATACGGTACACGTGTGTAGGGGGAGCTTCACATCTCCTCTTATGCATTACATAATATGTGTTATTTGAATTGGGGCTTATCATCCCTTCTTCATGTAATGCATATGTGTAGGGAAGTTAACTTAGCGTCTTCCTCTTCATGAATGTATATCGCATATAACCCTTATTGATTGATTTGGATTACCCCTTCATTGGTTCTTTGGTTCGAACAAAAGGGGGAGAAAATTTATGTGTTATTTTGTTTTTATGTTTATTTTAAACCCCTTTGTTGATGATTGACAAAAAGGGGAGAAAGATTTTGAGTTTTTATATATGCATTTATTGTTTTGTTGCATATATTGTTCATGCATACCAAATATACATTTATTGTCATCAAGAAATTGATTTGTGCATGTTCATGTTTAGTATTCATTGCACATATTTATTGTTTATGTTTATGCATGAGTTAAGGGGAGCTTCTTTGAAGCTTTACTTTATTCCATGCATATATAACTTCATGAGTTTTGTCATCATCAAAAAGGGGAGATTGTTGGCCCAAAGGCCCATCACTCTAGTTTTGATGATGATCAACTCATGTAGTTATAGTACTAATGATCTTGTGCTTAATTAGTGACAGATTTATGATCAAGATCTTAGTAGGTGTGGAGCTTCAATAAAGGATTTAAAGTCAAGTTTTGGAGCTAGCACCGGTTGATTCACGAGCCTATGCATCAAGACCACATCAAAAGTCGAGCTCGTTGGATTGCATTTGGACCAAGTCAGGATGATGAGAAGACTTCAAGGGAAGACTTCAAGATCAAGACTTGTGTCTAGGTATAAGATTTTTGTTTTTAGATAAAATGTAAAGGATAGAATAGTTGGTGGATTGCTCAAGTATATATCACACACACACTCTTGATTTGGTTGTCTTTTCATAAAAGAATTTTCAGTTTAGAAAAGACTTTCATTTTGAAAAAATACATATTTGGTTTTTGGTATTTCTTATAAACATGTTTTAACCAAAACCATATTTAGAGCTTAATGTCAAAAACATAGATATTTCATCTTATTTGTGTAGTGGATCATATCCATACACTCTATGCTTTAATGAGTTCAAAATATCTAGTTTTTGTATTTAAAAGAGTTTTGAAAAATAAGTTTTTGGAAAATACAAGTTTTCATTTGAGCCAATATTTTCCTACTTACAAAAATAGTCCAATCTTTTATAACATGCCTTGATTTTGTGCAAGCATGTTTGTTTATCAAAGTATATTGGTAAAACTATTTTTGTAGATTTTTTAAGTATTTATGGGATTTTATTTGAACTAAATAGACCAACTTTTAAATCCCAGTTTTTCTGTATTTCAGGCTTCAGCCAAGTCGACTAGTCGGCCTACCAAGTCGACTAGGGCTGAAGTCGGTCGACCTGCTCGGTCGACTGACGTGCACGACGTGCACGCCTTGACCTGGCAGATGGTCGGGTCGACCGACCCAGTCGACCGGAACTGAGAGCAGTGCTCTCTGTTTATTTCGGTCGGCCGGGCGGTCGGCCGGAGGCTCCAACGGTCGGATTTTTGACCGTTGGCGGTCGACCGTCCGGTCGACCGGCAGGCCTGACAGATCCTAACGGCTAGTTTTTCTTAGCCTATAAATTTGGGGGTTTTGGTCATTGTTTTTCACTAAGATTTTAGGAGAGCTTTGGGCCAGCTTCTCTTATCTGTTTAAAAGAGTTTTCTCCACATATTTGAGAGCAAATATTTCCTATCTAAAGGGAAGATTTTATCAAGAGTGTTTAAAGTGATTCTTTGAGTTTTCCTCCACCTTTCTCATCCTAGTTTTTCTCACACTACACTTGAGCATCCATTGATTATTCATTCTGTAGGAGTGTTGTAGTGAGAGCTTTTATTTGTGATCAAAGTGTTTAGATCACAAAGAGATTTCATTCATGTACTTTGAGGAAACGGGCAAGTGTGCTCGTGGTGGTTTAGAGTTCGGTTGTGAACTCTTGGTTTGAGGTGCGGCCTCGGCAAGCTTGTGGGGCTTGCGTGTGTACGGGACTAGGGAGTCCGAGGGATTGTAGGTGTTGCGGTACCAAGGAGAGATCCATTGGGATCGTGCATAGTGGAAATCCTTCGTGTGTCGAAGGCGGGGATGTAGAACAAGTGTGCTCGAACCTTGAAACAAATTCCTTGTGTTTGCGAATTCTCACTTTCTCTCTCTTTCTCTATCTCATTTATATCTTGCATACTTTTATTGTCTATCTTTATATGCTTTATATATTCATTTGTGCATAATTGTTATACTTGTGTGGGATTATTTTGCTAACACTTGTATTCAACCAAGAGAGCCAACGCGGCACCTCAACCCATTCAAGGGGAATCTAGAGGAGTTTGTCCAGAGCCCTTCACGGGAAATTCGGCAACACTCTTGTGTTATACGTGGTGTTTAGTGTAATAGTTTTAATTAGGTCATAATAGTTTTTAATTCTGCATTATTTGGCATTTAGTGACCATTAGATTAGCCATCACCTATTCACCCCCCTCTAGGTGATTTACAATTGGTATCAGAGCTTGGTACTCTGATTTGGGTCTTACAACCTAGAGTTAAAGATCCTCATTTTTAGGCTAATCACAATATTTTGTACACACACCATGGATTTCATGTCACCACCCACATTTGACATTCTTAACATCCAATTTGAAAAGTTAAGATGTCGTTGTACCTCAAGGCCCTAGGCATTCAAGTCTATCTTGCCACTACTAATAATGCATATTGTATAGATGGTAAGAATTTTGAGGCTAATGCAAAAGCCCTTCATGCTATAAAATCAACCTTAAATGATGATTATTTATCTAGGGTTTCTAATGTTGATTCGGCTTTTGTAGCTTGGAACATCATCACTTCCCTTGGCGAAAAGGATCTATATTATGCCGGGAGCGATTCGATGTTGAAAGCGACACCTCCAACAAGTGCTATATGGTCCAAGCGGATAACCCCCTTGAGGTAACTACCGAATCCGAGGTAGAAGATGATAACATGTCATATGATGAGCTCACTTCATTTTGTCAATTACTTCTTGAGAAATATGACATGATTAAGGAAGATAATAAAAATTTGAAAAAGAAACTTGATTGCATGCATATAGAAAATGATTCATTTAGAACTAAGATTGCATGCTTAGAAAAAGAAATAATGTTTTGAAAAATGAAAATGTTTCCCTTATGTCTAAATTAAATGATTTGTGTGAAGGGAACGCTATTTTGAAAAATAAAATTGATTTGGTGGAAAAACAAAAGGAAGTTGTTTTTCAAGAAAATAAATCTTTGAAAAGAAAAGTTTTTGAAAATGAAAAAGATTTTGTTTCTAAAAAGAAAAAGAAAAATGATTCTTTATCTCATCATGCTTTACATGCCACCACTAATGAGATTAAAATTTTAAAAAATAAAATGGATTGTTTGAGTTCAACTTTGAACTCTTGTGCATTTAACCACACTAGATTGGAGTCCTTGTTTTCAAAGAAATAAGCTCCACATGTTCATGCACATCATCATGCATTTGCTTATGTTGCACAACACGATCACAAAAATACACATAAGCATCCTAAGGTGTACACATGTACACATTATGGCCGCAAAGGCCATTTAGCAAAATTTTGTTATGATAAGTTGCATCATTTTATTTTGCTAATAATAAAAAATTTTGGGTTCCTTACAAGACTACCCCAAAGGACCCAAGAAAATATGGGTACCAAAATCCCCACCTTATGTATTTGATGTAGATGAGGGCTCTCACAAAACGTGAGAGATTTGGTGCCTTGGTAGTGGATGCATATGGACTTGATGGACACACTTTGAATGCATCGCTATCAAGGAAGATTGGTGGGACAACCACCATGTTGGAGCTTTGGAATTGGTAACAATCTCTAAACTCCTATTTTATTTATGTTCATGCTTGTTCATTCATAATATTCATAGCATGTTCATGTTTTGTGTTGTATGTACTTCATGTGGTAATACCATGCTTAGATGTAGTTTTTATCAAAACTTATATTATACATGTACAAATAGTGAGCTACATTTGTTTTATATACTTTTGCACTTCATGCTCATTGTACCCACTATATGCATATGTATAGACTAGTTTTGATGATTCTCTCATTTATACATGTTTTGCCAATCTTTATGATTTTACTTCATGTATATGTATTTTTAATTCAAATCTAATAAATATACATGTATACCCGTGAGTCTCTTGCCTTCATGCAAATACATTTGATAGACTCTTTTATATTTGGGATATGTATGTGTATTGTTAGGATTGGATAAATCATACATATACCATGAAGATTAGTGTTTTATGAAAAATGATTTTGTTTTGTTAAAAATGTGACTTATGATCTTTTTGAGCTTAAATGACTATTTTCATAAAAATGCTATATACATGAGCTTTTAACACTCACATTTTCATTTATCTATTCATGACTTAGTTTCATGATCATTTTGAGCTTTATAGACCATGAGTGATTAATCTTTATGTATTTAGTTATGCTTTATGAAAAACATATGTTCTTGATTTCATATATTTAAAGGATCTTTAACTAGTTTTTCAAAAACAATTTATACTAGTTATTTATTCTTCAAATAGTTTTGAGATACCCACATGATCCTACTTTACAATAATATGGATAAATTCTTTTGTGTTCTCAATATTTAATGCTTCATGATTTGAATATTAGTTTAAATGTTAATCTTTATCAACACTAGGATTTATACTTGTACATATTGTGGGCCACAAATAAATCTATATATGGTTAGGTTTGATTGCTTATTTGTGCCTATTAGATGTGCTAGGATAGCCTTAGTTTTGATGATCCATATTTTTAAAACTTGTATTCCTTTTTTTTGGATTTATTTTATGATCATGTGTTTTCATTTCATGTATATGTTTATTTTGCCAAACCTTAAGATATACATGTATACCTCTTGAGTCATTTGCCTTGGACTCAATTGTGTTTAGGGATATGTATGTATACTTCTTGTGTTGTCAAAACATACATATACCTGAAAATAATTTTTTTTTTATAAAATTTGTGATGATTTTCATGTTTTAAAATTTTATGATAATTATCTCATTTAAAGGAATTTTGAGCTTTATTGCCATTTTCATGATGTCATGTTCCCATAACACTAGTGCACTCAATTCTTTTGAATATTTTCTCATGAGTATGGTTTCATGAGTTTTATATGGACTTATGGATATTAGAGTGTTTTAGTGCCATGTGAGTTACACATATTTCATGAAAACATTTTTTATTCCTTAATTGAAGGATTCCGTACTGTTTTTAAGCATTTTCATTTACTAGTTCGAATTCTTCATGTGGTAGATTATATGATGTATACACTTAAGCTTAATTTTTCAATTGGTATCATTGGATATTTTCGATTGGTATCAATATGACTCTTGTTGTATATACTCATAAAGCACAAAGTTGTTTATGATAAGAAAATAAAAATTTTAAGAAAAATTCAAATTTGTTTTATTGAGAGAATTCAAATTTTTGTTTTATAAGAAAATTCCAAAATTTTTTGAGTTACATTGCCATATGCAAGGAGAGCTTAACATCTCTTCTACATATAGATTCATATTGAGTGTATCTTTTATTGAGAAGC
>JAVJIF010027486.1:0-63802 GCA_038442645.1 Agave tequilana
TCCCACCTTTTACTCAAAAAGAAAATTAAAAAAAAAAGAAATATTTGGAGGAAACAAAACAGACAAACAAACAAAGTAAACAAAATAAAAAGAACAGTATGGACTCAGATTTTGTTAACCTTGTGTTCGGTACAAAAGGGAAAAAGCGCCATGTTCTTACACACCAAACCCACCACAGGAAATTGTCAGTTACCTTCTCCCAAATCTTTCATTATATTTTGATTTAAACCCCCACCCCCACCGTTCATTACTTTCAACTCTGCAATTCTCTCTCACACCCCTATCCATCGTATCTCAACATTATTCCATGGCAAAACTCATCATTCCAAGCCAACATCTCTACTCGTAGATTCGCACTCTCCTTGTTCAATGACATTAACTTTACATCTTCAATACTACACCTTTATCTATTATACTCATGTTTTAGACACTTAAATTTGCTCGCCATATGATTGTTTCAGTCAATTCAATCCTACGAAGGCAGGCAGCTTCCCCTCCACCGCCATCAGCCATGGCGGGTTGGTTCATCATTGTCACCACATTCAAGACGAACAAGAAGCGTCGCCACCTTCACCCGCTCATACACCCAGCTTAAATCATTTGAATCATCAGGGGTTCTTCACACATGTAAATACACAGAGGAAAGCATATTTATCGACAGAAAGCGAAAAATAAATGAAAATGTACAGTGCCAACAGTAATTCCCAAACTTACATGTGTGCTATAACAATGCTTTTAATCATTTCTTTCATAGTTTCAACTCCCAAAAATAAAGGTAAAGTTAGTAGCAGTAGTGAAGTACATATGCGAGACAAAACTCTTTCAATACAAGGAGAAAACATAGCTGCTTGGGAGAGGGCCTATCCGTTAACATAAAATTACATTAATAGGAAAAAAAAAAAAAAATCCATATCATTAATGATTCTCGTTGGCTTTTGCCTTGTTCAACCTTTTCTCCAACAGATTCTTCGCGTTCTTCTTCCGCTCTTTACCAATCTGGGGGAGGGGAGAGGGGCAAAAGATATTTAGTTCTATCACTAACCAAAGAATTAGAAGAAAATAGATCAAACAAATTGCTAGGCATTCCTCAAGAGAGCAACCCAAAAGAAAAAAATTCAAATCTATGACTAACAGCTTCATTCCTGAAAGAAAAAAGTACCGGCCTGAACTAACGGAAAGAAGTTATGGATAGGGTTGGCAAATCAACTTTAAAACTACTGCAAGATCCCAGCTTGAGTTTAAAGTGTGCTAAAAATGGGGGTGTCGGTTGTTGGGCGTGTAGAAAATTAACTATATATATGAAAGAAATGGTGGAAAATAATATCAATACCTGCATAGCTTCATAAAGCTTCCTTTTTTTACGAGACATGGTCACAATAGACAGATTGCTAGCATCCTCAGCAACTTGTTCCAACTCTGTGGTAGCATCTGGCATAACCTCATACTTTTCATTTGATGCCTGTTCATTCTTATTTGACAAAGAGGCAGAGTAAGTAATACCCTGCAGTTCCATGTTCAGTTCATCGTGATACTGCTTTTCATGCATCATCAACTGTGACAATCATCACAAGAACTGTCAGTCTGTGGAACAAAAAAGAGAGCAAATGCCTTCTTTTGTAAAATACGACAATCATCTGTATTTAAATAATATATACCTGGCGCTTCTTCTCCGCTGCCTCGTTAGCTTCTGCCCGATCAATAACACCCTCAGCCAAAAGATTCTGCGCATCATCCAAATTCCCATCACCTAAACCTGGCATTGGTAAAACTTGGCTTCTAGCTGCAGCTTGGAGTCGCTTGATTGTCTCAGCATATTCAGGGACATAACCTTCAGCCTCATTATCCACAAATGGTGATAGATGTGGCGGAGGGACTCTGTTGCATCACCATTAATCATTCAAGTCAAAGTGGAAGATTACAGTGCTGGAAATATCTTGAAAACAACTTTAAAGTGCATTCAAAATCACACGCAATGAGATGTACAGAACCATATGAAAAAACCTTTATCAGCAAATAAAGCATAATTCAAACAAGAAAAATAGCATTTTTGTAAAAATCTCTCAACTTTTGAACCAACTTAAAAATTAATACTGAATAGCAAACATTCAGAATAAGAAATCTTCTATTAATTTGTACTCGTGACAGATTAAAATAAAACAAAATAGCAAATAAAAGAAATATGGTACCAATCAAACCTCTATCATTCCTAGCAAACTAATTATTTGAACAGTAGTGTTCCCTTCTCTACACAAGTGATATAACCCATATTATTTCATTAAGTGTTTGGATACCACCATCTCCTTCCAGTAATGCATAATACATTTAAGAAAGTAGGCCCTAATAGTCATTGAGCCTATAATCTGGAGAAGATCTCTTCTTAGACACCATTATCTCAGAGTTGGATCAAGCACTAATGCACATAATGCCTACATTTTAGGATAATATACTGCTGATAATACCATAGACAGTTATCTGCTTTGTTTCTAAAAAACCAAATATATGATCATTAGACTCTTACACAGCTGAAACTACCAAACAAATGCATTCCCAACATTTCCAAAGTGCCAATAACAAATTATGTTCAACAACTAACCACCTCTTCCTCCACTGTCCATAGTTCTGTTAGACCAAGGATAGATAGCAGCAGGCAGACCAGATAGTGACAAGAGGTATTCATAAGTGGGTCCCATAGTATCAACATACCATCAAAAGGAGGTTTTAACTTTTAGAACCATACTATTGATGATAGTACAATGGATTAAATGGATACAAGGAAAAACAGGAAATGATGATTGACAACAGTACAAGGAATAAAACCCATGCCACCATGTTAACAAGAGGGTTCATTTATACATATCATAATTAGATCAACAGTACAGTATCACTTTTGCATGTAATGAAATATACCTTCCAACAAGATATGCCTCGGTCGGTAAAAAAATTCGAGCATTGACACAGTCAAATACCCACTGAGGTGAACATATTCTCTAGCGAGAAAATATGACCCTGGGTGGCCTATCAACAATCTGCATGCAAAAGAAATATTAAAGATAAGTCTAGCCGGAACAAAATAAAATACTAAGAAACAAGAGATACTCCAGTAATTTTTTTTCTCACAGTTGCTTCAACTATAAAGAACGAGACTTAAAAAACATGAAGATGAATTTTGCAAATATAAAAGCACCATTTCTCATAGTTATGAACCTTAACACATGTATGAAGCCTACATAACTGGCACGCCTTTGCAGTTTTTCATTCCCTCTCAGCTATTTTGAGAACTGCATGTATTTTCTGTAAATCCTATTGTTTTCATGATGAGTTGATGAGTAAACCAATCAATATAGTGAGCAATGTTGTTGTTTAGTCTGTCTTAAAAATTAAGTTAAGATGGATTTGTTGGAGAATGGATGGAATAAGCCTCGATTCAAAATCAACATGAACGTGGTGGATAAAAAACTCCAAACTCACAAACTAACCAAGTTCAAATCAACTATTCAGGAGCATCAAGGTCGGTGGAGCAACCTTCAAGAGTACATTTTTTCACATATTTATTCATTAGAAATATCTTTTAAAGTGATTGATAGAGAAGTATTTTATTTGGCACTTGGTTTTTCATACTCACCCATACTTCCTAGACTAACCCTATAGAAATCTTTCCCTAGCTATTCCTACTTCCGTTCATCCTAATTTCTCAGAAATTTTCCATCTTCTTGGTTGGTTAATTGCATCATTCCAGATCGCTCTTCGAGGCTGAACAACAGCATTTTCCCAGAATATTTCATTTATCCACTATAGATGTTTTATTACCTAACAAATATTCCTTGGACTGTCAATTATTTGTTCCTTTACCTAGACAGCCAGTTCTAGAAAACCTAACTTCAAGACTCAAATGTTTTTTTATTAAAATTCAAACCCATGTAATTGCTTATGTGGAGCACCAATGTGACACCACATGTTCTTGTACCTTTCTTGGATCTTGTACGCAACAATAGCTATCATCTATGATGCACTGATTCTTTGAATTAGGTCATATGTACATATTATATATGTATCTGGGGTACTGATACTTGCAAAATACTCGTTGGATTCTCGTTCAATACTTTTGTATGAATTCAACAAGTATCGGGTTTAAAACAACGGACTACATACTTCAAAGATTCCTCCAAGATTCACAAGTTTTTAAAAATTAATCAATCATTCACCTAATGCACTTGATATAACTGAAATAAGTTGGTGGAAATTATTTAACCCCGCTAACTTAATACATTTTTTTTTCTTTCTACTTATTCCAATGCTCCAACAATTTTGATATATGATAAAATTATTAAACATTATAATTACATAAAAAATAATAATACTTGGTTGTTGTATCCACGACATATCTATATGGCTGATTTTTTCAAATTTTGTGGACTCGTGTATACATGCAACTGGTCATCATTGGTCAATTCTAGTCGTTATGGTCATATTGTGAATAGGAAAAACAACGAGATTCCTCTTTCACCTAACTGCTGTTGCCACCATTGATGAGCATTACCCAATTTAGAATAAGGCATTCTTTCACATTTTGCAGTTGCTACCTGCCACATCCTTACTATAGCAGGTAATATAATCTGTTGACTGTGATTTTCTTAGATTCCCAACAAGTAGATATGAACACGACATATTTATGAGACCTCAGATAAACCTCTTGAGTATCAAGCATTAAATTCAAATTCTCAAGCATTCAGTTTTTAACTTTCCTCAGAATCCTTCAAGATCAAAACTTCATTCTTCCATTAAGTGATTCCATTCTAGTTCTTATAAATCCTCTTGAAGGGGCTGTTTGGATTCAAGGAATTGGGTGGAAGTGAGGAAGTGGGAAGTGTCTTTTCTCATTTCAGCTGTTCATCCAAACACCGGAAAGGAAAATGGAAAAAGTTCTTTCCTTCTCTCTTTTCTCCTTTACACAACGTTTTCCTCACTTCCAGAGTGCTACAGTTAATTTTGTGGTCATATAAATCTCATTTGTAATAAGTTGTAACACAAAACAGTTAATTTTTTGCTCATGTAAATCTCACTTGCATTCTAATTACAGTCTAATTTTTATTTTTCTTAATTAATTTTTAATTTAATATTATTTTGCGGTCAACTTTGTAGTCAACTTTTCCACTTTCACTTCCACATTACCATCCAAACACCGGAAAAACATAACATTTTCCAAACCACACTTTCCAACAACATCCAAACACCAAAAAACTTACTAACCAATTCCCAAGTTCCAAAGGGAACTATTACCACTTCCTCACTTCTTCACTTCCTCACTTCCACCCTTAACCAAACAGGCCCGAAGTGTCAATTGTTGTATAGTTATTTCTATTTTATCAAAATCACTACAGTGCCTCATTATTGTAATTTTATATTTTGTGAGTGTGAGCTAAATAGTTTCTCAATTTTGTTTGCAGACCAAAAATATTCCTTTCTATTGAGAGTGAAGTCCAAACTCCAAGGTAAAAGAGTGTATGTGGTTGTATTCTCGTCAGTTGAAAAAAAAACTCCAATCTCTTGGAGAAGAGGGTTAGTTAGCAAATGAAAGAGACTAGCTTTAGTGGAAACTTGGCTAGTGAATTTTGAAATCCTTTGAAGAGGCCAAGGTGTGGATGTAAGGGTTGCTTGAACCCCTAAATGTCGATGTGCCTACTCATTAGCTCTTCTCTACTATACTCTTTAACTCTCTTTATTATACTGCTCTGCAAATATTTATTTACTGTCAGTGCTTATTTGTCGTTATTGCATATTCTCTCTTTGGTTCTTCCATGAAATTTACACTAATCCTTCCAGGTTTGGGTCTACCAAAGCCTCCTGCCACAGCATTTTCAACATTATTTAAATTTTACAGTCATTTATAAATCCTATCACCCGTCTCTAGGGTTTCACACTTCACAAACTTATTTACTACAGTAACTATAATAGTCTCAGTAGCAAAGACTAGATATGGCAGGTCACCCTAGACACTATAATTTAATTACTCAGACTTCAAAGTTAATACCCTAGAAAAGTAGCAATGCCAACTTGGGTGCGTGTTGTAATTCTTAAGGGATTTAAAGTTCCCACCTGATTGTGACACAAAATTGCCATGCAATTCTCTTTACTGTACCAGGTCACTCTAACAGACTAACAACAAGAACGCTACCAACCCCCATGTAAAATGCATTAATGACAAAGTAAACAGGGGTAATCATCATTGAGGCCTGGCTTAGTGGTAAAAGAGTGGGGTTTAGTCACCAGAGGTCCCAAGTTCAAGACCAGAGTCCGACCTTTATTTGAGGGAGAGGAACGACTAGTTGTGCTTCCGTCTATGTTATAGTATCTAATGTGAAAGAAATGCAGTGATTTAATTTGCACATATATGATATATAAATATGTTTGCTAGCAATAGGAGCAGCAAAGGTAAAGGAACAAAGACAAAAACTCATAGAAGACCATGCAATGATTTAGTCTAGTCTCCAACATGATACAAAAATATGTGATAGGAGCCATAGGGTTTGTCATTTTCTTACCCTAGTTGCTTAAACAATGAACCATAATGCTTGATATTTGAGAAGTGAAAATTTTCAAGGATGCATAAAGAAGGCATGAAGTTAATTGAGAAAAAAATTTATCAAAGTGTGTCAGCGCACTTATTGACCTTTGTTAATCTAGTAGCATCAGATTTACAAAAAGATGGTACAGTTTAACACCAAAGTTTTACTAGAGGACAGCAATGGATCCTGCTCGAGTACCTTTGTAGACATACTTCAAAAAATTGAAATGGCAAATTCTGGTTTCTACCTTTCATGATGCAAATCCATTAAAGATAATATCTACCTGATGGGTGATGCCCTCATCTGTTTCCTTAAATGGAGAACCATCACCTTCCCAAGAAACAACACCTCCAAAAGCAGGAATAATGAATAGCAATGACTCTCTAGGAACCTGAATTTGATAATCCATTTATCAATACAATGAGATAGATGAAAACCTCTCCTACAGAAAGCTAAAGAAAATACATTGGAAGAAAACTTTCAAAACATAATTTCAAAAACATATGAATCATGACCATGTTTAGAAGCGGTAATATCCGGGCTCTTGTCTAACACTCACCTCGCGGCTTAAGAAAAACTTTAATTTTTAAATAGATTCTTGCATGATTTTGTTTCTTCATCCTCATCAACCACAGTAGTCGCATCCTCCACAAGATGCATCAGTGTACCAGGTTCGTTAGCTGGGAGTTGATGTTGGAGCTGGGCCAGTCTAAGTTCAGATTCGTTTGTACGTTTATCATCTTTCCCACCCTCACCTTGTTCTGTTCCAGAAGTAATGGCTTGAGAATTCCCAGATGATGCTCCAGGACCAGCACCAAGGTACCGAAATAAAGCATAGAGTTCTGCAGATCATGTGAACAGCAATAAAATAGTCAAGCAAATTAGAAATACAATTCAGAAATAAACATAAAAAATAATGAATATGCTAAGAAGTAAGATACATTTCATGACAACGGGCACCTTCACTATGGAATCTTTCTTGGGAAAGGAAAGCAAATTTTTAAACTAGAATTGTTTGGAATTTAGCTTATTAGACATGGGTGTTTCAGCAAAAACTTACCAGCAGCTAGGGCTTCAAGTCTAGAATCCAGAATCGGTGGGTACTTCACATTTATGGAATGATAAAGCGTGATGTTTACAAAACCCAAAAGAGCCTGCATAAAAATGTAAAATTAGAATAGATGTACAAGGAACACCAATGTAGAGAACACTGATGTCTGCAAAAGCAAGGGAAAAAAAGGTTAGGCACTTAAAATCCTTATGGGTTATGATGGTTAACTGAGGCATACAAAACATTGGAGCCCACGCATAGAGCAAAAAGATAAAGGGAGGTAAAGGTTTTTGGTTGCTTCAAAGGAAGCCTCACCTCAAGGAAGGAAATTCAACATTGGCCTCTCTGAGTACCTTTGAAATTGTTAACAACTCTTTAAGCAGATTTTACACGTACTTCAGCAAATGACTCATTTGGAAACAAAAACTTAACTTTAAACTAAACTAGCCTTTTAAATGCACAAGGACTCCAACTCTTAAGTAAACCAGATCCGAAATGAATAAGATTCCAGTCTCAAATGAAAATACTCTCCTACAAAAAATAAAAATTGCCAAATATGACTCCAAACTTGTTTCATAGATGACACAGAGGCAATTCGCAGTTGTTTAGGTGATGTGAAATAGGGTATGCGAGTGAATTAGAAATCAGTGATGTAATAAATTTTGCTACGTTTTACCAACTATTACGATCTTGGGTAGAAAAATAATTAAACAAATAATGCAGGATGATGGATTTAACAAAATGTGCAATAACAGTGGTACCTTCAAAATCTAAAATATACTAATGCAACTACTCAACTACAATGGCGAAACTTGTATAATCAATATTATGATAAGCAAATACAAAGTAGTAAATACACACGAACTCACAATATAGTGGTAGCAGATTAACTTGATAAAATATTAGGGGCGGTTGTCAGCCCTCAAATAAATAGACCGTGTTAAGAAGATTTGCCTACTGATGATTACAGAGATATCTCGGACCTGTAGTTGGTACTGATGCATAGAGCTCTTCGTCACGATCGTAACAGTACCAAGATCGCCTGAAAAAGAGCCCGAATGCGAAAGTTACGACCCAAAAATAAAATAGGGTCACTAATGAGTCTATTTTTTTTTTTGAATAATGGGTCTGGATCCGAATTGAAACTTGTGTCTTCTTCCTTCTTTGAAGCAACAGGTATGCTAGAGATGGTGCTGATGGGTGATGTTGCGTCCGTCGGAGGAGGCAGCGGCATTAATTCTGTTGGAGGAGATGAGATCAGTGAGTTGTTGGAGGTTTTCTTGGGTTCCTTTGGATGGATTGTAGAAAAAGACAAGAAGAACAAAGAGTTGGTGTTAATATTGATGGCTTTTTGTGGAGAGGGAGAAAATAATTGTTTTCTAGGATTTATTTGCAGGTGAAACGAATAAGGAGAAATTAGATTAAGGTTTATTTGAAGAAGGTTAAGAAGTAATCCTAAACAATATGAGAGAACTTAAATCTCAAACAATAAAATTTATCACAATTCTTCATTGCTAATTGTTGATACAATATGGCCTTTATATAGGCTTTTACAAAAATTGAATCCAACTCAAACTCAAACTCCTAATCTAAATAGAATTACAATTCAAATAAAAAACTAAAAATACAAAAATAAAGAAAGATAAAAAAATCCTACTACTTCAACTTGGGGCCTGTTTGGTTAAGGGTGGAAGTGAGGAAGTGAGGAATTGAGGAAGTGGTAATAATTCCCTTTGGAACTTGGGAATTGGTTAGTAAGTTTTCCGGTGTTTGGATGTTGTTGGGAAGTGTGGTTTGGAAAATGTTTTGTCTTTTCCGGTGTTTGGATGGTAATGTGAAAGTGAAATTGGAAAAGTTGACCACAAAGTTGACCGTAAAATAATATTAAAATAAAAATTAATTATGAAAAATAAAAAATAGATTGTAATTAGAATGCAAGTGAAATTTACATGATCAAAAATTAACTGTTTTGTGCTACAACTTATTACAAATGAGATTTACATGACCACAAAATTAACTGTAGCACTCTGGAAGTGAGGAAATGATTGTGTAAAAGAGAAAAGAGAAAAGGGAAAAGGGTTTTCTTATTTTCCTTTTCCAGTGTTTGGATGGATAGGGAAGTGAGCAATTATACTTCCCTATTTTCTTACTTCCGCCCACTTCCTTGCAACCAAACAGCCCCTTGGACTGGGACTCTTTGGATCCGTCTCTTCGGCTCTTTTATCCCGAGTTGATGTCTACATCATTCTCCTCGGGTGGAAAAAAACTCGACTCCGTCGAGTTTAGATGGATTAGGTCTTCTATGCTGCACTGGATCAATCCGTTACAAATCACCTCGATCTAGCTGAGAGTCAACAGTCGATGCTTTTCTTCTACAGCGGTTTAAGTACCTATGAGTTCTACCAGTTTTGTGGTGATAGTCTCATCCTCTAAAACTTTATCAGCCGTCTCTGCTGTAATGGGATGAGTATCTGAAAGGGATAAATGGGGGTCACTCAAAGAATGGCTTAGGAGAAGGCTCAACAATCATGAGGCTACAATCAAAAGTCTTATAATCTACTAAATCATTAACATTGAAAGTACAACTAACGTCATAATCTCTAAGAAGATCTATAACATAAGTATTGCAATTCAGTTTATTTAAGATCTCTTGAACGGCCCAACACTACGGACATGCAACATTTTAACAGTTCTTAAAGGAAACTGTTTCGGATAAATCTGAACCATCACATAGTCGCCTACATTAAAAGTTTTAAATATTTTTTTTACTGTCAGCTCGTAGAGTAAGCTTCACATTGCTCCATTTATTTTCAACATTGATCTCTTTGTGTAGTTTGTACACGTGTTTATGTGATGCAAATGCAGGTGCAGACTCAAATACTTTATAGTGAGTTGGTGTCGGTAGTGAAGGAGGAAGTGATTTGCAGACATGATATGCATGATTAGCGGGAGATAGAGAAGGAACAATAGCAATAAGAGGTGGAAAGGATGGAGTTAGCAGCAAAATCAAAGTGGACTTTTGCTGGAGCTGTCTAGTCTTGGGTTTCAAGAGTAGTAACTTAATCCGCTTACCCTTATGCTCAAATTGACACATATTGGATCGACCGTAAATGGTGACATTTTTTGTCAAACAATCATGGTCTACCTGGTATAACTTGACCCACATTCATGGTGATCACATCACACCAAATCTTGTCTTTATAATGTTTGAAACTGGCTGGAACAAGACATCGCTGTTTGACTTCAAATGCTGTGGAGTCAATCCAAGACACTTTGAATGGGTGGAGATGGGGTATAATTTCTAATCCAAGATTTTCACACAACCTGGACGATATTGCATTGATACTTCCGCTGTCCACAATCACCTTACAACTCTTGTCTCCAATCTTGATGAAACATGTGAAAGGTCGTAGTTCTTCTCCAATCGTCCTTTTCTGCTGGTGGAGAGAGAACACACTTGACGACAGACAAATGGTAGACGACGTTAGCCTAATGCAGTTGAGACCATCATCATCGCTTGATGACTCGTCAATTTCAACATCTGGGTGATAGGTATACTCATCAGAATCTGATCACTGGCTTCGATGAGTGTTCCATCTATTACAGTGATTTTGACAAGACTAGGGCAACTAACGGCTAAATGTCCATAACCTTGACATTTGTAGCACTTAATTGTGGAACTAAGTATGGAGGAATCAGGGCCCTTATTTCTATTATCCCGTTCAAGACTCTTACCCTTGATGTCATCCCTATGTGAAGGGGTTTGGGTACTAGACCTATGAGGTTGGGAAGGTGGGGAAGGCCTAGACACTAATGCTTATAATCATGACTCTTGGAAGGGTGATTTGTCCTAGCGGAATCTAAATTTTGGAATAAGGCATACACTGCCTCTAACTCGGTGACCCTCTAGTTAATAGTTCAATTCGTCGGTCATCTCTAAGGCCGGCTCTGAATCTAGAAAGAATTTGAGCTTCACCTTTCTTATAGAAAGTACTGCATATGATGAAAAATTCATCGAATTTCTTGACATACTCCTTTACAGATTTGTTACCATGTGTATGCTGGTGCCAATTATCCATGAGACGAGTATTAAACGATAGTGGCACATACTTTGTTTCTAACTCTTCTTTCATCCTATCCCATGTGTCAATCAGTGGTCGATCTCGGGCTGCACGGTTGTTTTCTAGGCCAGACAGTTTCATTGTAGCGTACTTAACTTTCATAGACTCAGTAAGTTCGTACCAAGTGAAGTATGTATCTAGTTGAAGTGTCCAGTCTATGAAAAGTTGTGAGTCGTAACGTCCCTCAAAGTTGGGAACATCGATCTTAATGCTTTTCAAATACTGAGCATCAGGATTGAATGTGTTCTCGGTGTTGTTACGTCAGTTATTTTTCAGTGGAGTTTGATCACGTGTGGACTCTACTTTGGTCAACCTTTCGTCGAGTGTCTTAAGAGTATCTAACTTGGCATTTATCTCAGCGAACTTTGCAGCAATCTATTGGGAATCCATTGGGGTGATGTGAGATTCGCTAGACTCTTCTAATAGATATGGGTGACCACTACGGGTGGGCATGCACTATGTAAAACTTAATGAAGATAAAGAGATGCAAGTCTAAACTAGATGATGAATTTTTTATTTTTATTTTTTTAATACAAAGAAAGCAGTAAAATTCCTAGAAGTACCTAGATGCAAATCCTACCCTAACCGTGCTCTGATACCAAGATGATGTGAACCAGGTAGGATATGCGAGTGAATTAGAAATCAATGATGTAATAAATTTTGCTATGTTTCACCAACTATTACGATATTGGGTAGAAAAATAATTAAAACAAATAATATAGGATGATGGATTTAACAAAATGCGCAATAACAGTGGTACCTTCGAAATCTAAAATATACTAATGCAATTACTTAGCTACGATGGCAAAACTTGTATAATGAGTATTATGATCAGCAAATACAAAGTAGCAGATGCACACAAACTCACAATATAGTGGCAGCATATTAACTTGATAAAATATTAGAGGTGGTTGTCAATCCACAAATAAATAGACCGTGTTAAGAAGATTTACCTACTGATGATTATAGAGATATCTCACAATATTAAAGGTGGTTGTTAATTCACAAATAAATAGATAGTGTTAAGAAGATTTACCTGTAGTTAGTACTGATGCATAGAGCTTTTCGTCACGATCCTAATGGTACCAAGATCGCCTAAAACGGAGCCCGGATGCGAAAGTTACGACCCAAAAATGAAGTAGGGTCGCTAACGGGTCTTTTTTTTTATAATGGGTTTGAATCCGAATTGAAGCTTGTGTCTTCTTCCTTCTTTGAAGCACCCAGATGATGCTAGAGATGGTGCTGATGGGTGATGTTGCATCCGTCGGAGGAGGTGGCGGCATTGGTTTTCTTAGAGGAGATGAGATCAGTGGGTTGTTGGAGGTTTTCTTGGGTTCCTTTGAATAGATTGTAGAAGAAGACAGGAAGAACAAAGAGTTGGTGTTTGCTATTGATGACTTTTTGTGGAGAGGGAGAAAATATTTGTTGGTTTTTTCTAAGATTTGTTTGCAGGTGAAAGAAATAAGAAAGAGAAATTAGACTAAGGTTTATTTGAAAGAGATTAGGAAGTAATCCTAAACAATATGAGAGAAGTTAAATCTCACACAATAAAATTTATCAAAATTCTTCATTGCTAATTGTTGATACAATATGGCCTTTATATAGGCTTTTACAAAAATTGAATCCAACTCAAACTCAAACTCCTAATTTAAATATATTTCAATCCAAATAAAAAACTAAAAAATACAAAAAGATAAAAAAGATAAAAAAATCCTACTACTTCAACTTAGACTGGGGCTCTTTGGATCCATCTCTTCGGCTCTTTCATTTTGAGTAGATGTCTGCATTATTAGCACAATAAGAATATACATTCATTGAAACTCTACGACCCTTGACACTTCTATTGTGAAGTCGTGTCGTGTTGGAACCATGATGGACACAGCACTTTTTGTCATCATTGTTGTTTTGTGCGTACTTTTTTCAGAATTTGTCATGTGTTAGTCTGTCATGTTGTGTTGCACCCATGTTAGTCTGTCTATATCCTTGTAACATTGTTGCAAGTGTTTCCACAACCGATTACTCATCCCCTTTTAAGACAATTGATGAATGATTTTTTCAAGTAGCCTATTAGATATTGTTAGGCAGCTTCGCCACTAATCAATTTTCAAGCCAAAATACATCAACAACGGGACCAAAGAAAGATTTACTACAGAGGAAACAAACCAGTCAACACATAAAATATGTGCAGTGGTCACACAAATCATGAAGATAATTTTTCTCAAAGCTAGGAAGCCTCTTGCCAGGACTTCAGGATGAAGGATGACTATATAGAACCATTAACTGAGTAAACATCATGCCTTTTTTAAAGGTTTGAATTCTCACAACTCTCTCCATGAAAATAAAGAGAGACATTTCTAAAAGCAAACATCCGACAAATATAGAACTCATGATAAAAAAGACTGAATAATTTGAAAAATAAACATTAAAATCTTGAGAAATGAAAAAGAACTTAAAAAAGAGGTAGAAAAAATAGAACATAGAAATTATCCTGAGAGCAATTTTCTCAAACACATTCAGAAAATCCCCTACTCTGAAAATTGTTTAACCATTTATCCATGAAAAAATAGGCATAACGTAAATAATAGGCCTAAATAAATCTTCAGTAAAAGCCTAAAAAACAGAAAAGAACATACACAACTCCTCCTATTAAACAAGATCTGAGAACTCATTCTGGTTCCGACCCCTTTTCCGAAGTGTTAGTTTCAACAGGTTTTCAATGAGTTTATTTCTCAGTTTTTGTTCTGGTTTCATTTTTTCTGTGTTAAAAAACTTACATATTACTAAGGGTGTTGTATCAAGAATTGTTAACACATGGGATGCAATTGTTGGTCGCTATATGTATAAGTCCGGAAAATAACTGTGTTATAGTTGAATGTCAAGGGATTACACATATAAAGGTACCACACTAAGTTATCAAGTTAATAAATTGGGCTTCGAGTAATAAGCATAACACAAACTCCAAACATTTCTTATATGTTAATAGATCAGGTTTCAGGTCTATTTCTAGCTCAAACTCACTAAATTTCTTATAAGGAAATGCATCAGGTTGACTCCAATCAACCCGTGGTGGTTTAAAGCTTAAAACCAACACTGATTAAAACTCCAAGAAAAGTTAATAACTGATAAAATTTAAAAGCCAGGAATCAAGATTTTTAACTTATGACAATGCTTTGTTAATATATTTTTCTTAAATTGTTTTCCAATACCAAATATTTTATTAGATAGTCAAAAACTAGCACAAATTTTGTTGAACCTCGATTGAAAAAAATCCTCACATAATGCCACCAAGTTAAATTGCTACACCTATCTATGTAAAGTGCAAGAGGGATTGGCTAGAACATGAATCATGCGAAGCGAGCCGTGGTAGTTGGCAAGAACATTATCAATGTGACGAGCGGCACCGACACCACCTTGTGCAATGACAACAGTAATTAAAAGAGTGGTTGGTAGAATTTATTAAAAAAACTAAAAATGACGATGAAAGGTATAGGCTTATTAAGAATAGAGAGTATGAACCAGAATGGATAAGAAACCAAAGAACATTTGGAACTGAATAACATGATATGCTAAATATAGGTACTTGGAATATAGATGAAATCAAATATTATCCAACTATACAATGTATGCAACTTGAATGCAAAATAATAAAAGCATTACCTCATAGAATTCTAAGAAGGTAAGCATGACATTGAAATCAACATCATCAGTCAAAACTTGTTGCAGGGCATGCGGAGTCAGCCATGTGATCTTTTGACCGTAGACCTCAGCCTACAAGATGAACACTAGCAATCAGTAGATAGAGAACTGAACCTACAATAGCAGAGAGTTCGCTATCAACTATATGAATCGTCATTACCTGGTAATATATGCCTTTAACAGATATGAAAGTCTTCCGCAGGCTATGAGTTCGAGAAATGTAGGCTTGCCATTCATGGCTTAGTCTGATCAAGAAGATGCAAACAAGATAAATATCTTAGAATAGTCCAGCTTCATGTCCGGATACCATAAAATCAGCAGTAATTGGTGAGTCATATAGACAGATAGATTAAAATGTACAGTTTCAAATGCTCTAAATAGTCATCGAGTATAACAGAGCTGAACTGGAGCATGACCTCATTTTATAGGTCAGTTTTCAGATTACATGGAGAAGTTAAGACACAATGAGCTTCAACTACCTTTTACCACTATGGGATCTCCTATATATTGCAAGTCTGTGGCATGTCCATAGACTCTATACAAAAGAAAACAAGATGAAAATCCATGATGAACTTGAAAGATACAAAACTAAACAAGCATTTCACGAGGTTAAATAATGTGAAGTAAATATTATACTTATCATTTGAGTTCATGAACACAATTAGTTTTAATGGACAGAAGTCACCACGCTGGGTCAGAAATAAACTGTGCAGGTAGAAACTATAACTGGCGGCTATGTCCTAACATCCATTCAATCTTCAAAAGACACAAAAGAAATAAAACTCATTCACCACAAGGTAGGTTTTAAAACCACCGACCACTATTGTTGATGCCCTTTGCAACTACTTGCTCTACCAGACTAGGATTACTTAGGAAGTCATATGAAGCATTGTAGTTGGTTTTAGCTTTCCATATGCATACATTCAAACTAGTAGAAATATATGCACAGAGAAGTATAGGTGCAAATAAATTCTACTTACAAAATGAAGTAGACTTGTGTTTCTTAAAGAGCAGATAAAAGAAGATAAGCGGTTCTCTTGAGGGAAAAGAGAAAAGTTGAAAACAGATAGCTTTCTTCAGAAAAAATGATCATTTGATTAAAAGGATACTTGTGCGCACATGCACTTACACATGAAAAGATGCTATAACCAAAGAACCCAACCTTGATAAAAATAACCAGTCACGTAATATGGTTGAAAGATGATGCGAAGCCTCAAGGTTGAACTCAAAATTTCAACTACTCAAAATTTCAACTCAAGGTTAAATTTTTAAGTTTTACACAAGTTGCAGAAACCTTGAGTATAACAAGGCCACTACTCATCAAATTTTCCAACTTGAAAGGAAGCCTTTCTTTATCCAGCCAATGGATTTGAGATTTTCCATTGTTGATCAAGCTAGCACTAGTCACTGTCGTTTTTCTCCTCTACCTGAATTCTTTTTTAACACACTCCATCAACAAAATAACCCACAGAAAAGTTATAGGCTACTAAGAGAATAACATGTAATGGTATTACTGATATTAAAAAAATGTGAAATTGCAACTCTATAAATAGAACAAAAGAATAAAAAACTAATAAATTTAAAAATGATTGCATAAAGCCAAACCAACCTCTGGTAACAATATATGCAATGCATTTATCATTTACTATTGTTCGTTTACAAATTTTTATGCTATAAGAAATCTAAATTAAATGTAAAACAGTGTCCAAAAATATACAATATCAAGGAAATTAAAATAAATAATGTAATAAAATTCCAAACTTGTCAGCCATCTCCTCAGTACAATTTTCGAGACACAACACTGAGTCATTATGTCCAAGGTTCAAGGTTTTAAATATCGGATATCGGGATCGTATCAGATGGGGGTTATTCATATCGGATATCGGATATCGGGAGAGATATGGGTGATACACGCGCATATCGGGCGTTTATATCGGACACTATATATAATGAAATATTGATAACTAAAAGTTGATTTAGTGTCATAGATATCATTTACCTAATAAAACTGATGTAATATGCATGCAAAGACAGTAAAAAAATAATGTACATTTGCAAGCAGTTTTGTAATAAATAAGTTATTTCATATCAGGCGATTTATCGGCCGATATTTCTAATAATGGCCGTTTTTTTCTGCAAACGATATGGCGAACGATTTTCCCATATCGTATCCGCACCCGGCAAAAAAAGAGATATCGGCCGATATCTCGGCCGACTCGGATGATATTTATATCAGGGATTATGTTCTCATCAAACTGAAATATATAATTATGTTTCCATGGTCAGTACTGATCTTAATATCATAATATTGATCTGAAAGTCTTGCCGCACCAGTCCAACTAATAACCTTATCTTGTCCATAATTTCTTAGCTACTGAAGTTGGTATTAATTAAGAGAGGATCAACATGCCATTCATAACTTTCTGAAACATTTCATGTTAATTGTCCTGTAGACAGTCCCATATTGATCAGAAAAGGTGGAGATGATGATGACTCAAACCTCAAGTGTGAATATATCTTCCAACAGATAGAGCATTGTGATCCCCAAACCTTGCCCAACTGTGAGGACTCTCAAATGTCCAACTAATTCATCACTTCCCATTACCAAGAAAAGCTCCCACAGGTGTCAAATCTACAAACAGATACATTCATATTTATTTAAGGATAGCATGATGAGATTTTGAACAAGGTTTTAAATCTTGGTATCAGTGTAGGCATTGGCCATAGGCTTTTGGCATCAAAATCAACAATAGCGACAATAATCAGCCGCGTCTCAGTCGTATAGGCACTATTCAGTATCATCTCAGTCATATTGGCCATATCAATAATGGTTGTTTACATATCAGTATTGAGTGATCTTTCAAAAAAACCATGATTTTAAAAATCAAATGGCCTTAAATCTCAAAAAATAGGGGAAAGATGGCAGTTGAGTATGATCTGATGGCATGATGAATTTTTTGTTGATACAATTGGCGCTCCAATGCCAATTATTGTGCGCAGTAGAGACCTTAGCGATATGACAACACTTGCAAAAGGAAAACTATCGTAGAGCAAACTAACAATACTTAGATAAAAGAGTAACAAAGAACAATAACACGAAGATTTAACATAGTCTGACCCAAACTTAGCTTACGTCCACGGGGGGAGAACTTGAGAGAATATTATTAATAAACTTGGTACAATAGAGATCTAACCTTCCTCTTGATCCCACAAGAGTATTCACCTTCCCCTTGAATCTAGACCTAAATTACAATAGTATACCTTCTCTCTATGCACCATCGCATTCCTCTCTCTTTCTTGGCTTCTTTGATCTTCTTCTTCAGAGATTGTTCAATACACTAGATTACAATGTATATTTATAGGGCTTTACAACACAAATCTTATTCAGATAAATTATGAGATAATCTTGATCGTCAGATACTTGAAGAACTTTCCTTGATTTAGAAGAATTCTAGAGCCTTCAAACTTTAGAAACGAACCTTTCATAGAATAAAAATTAAGTTCTATTCAGAGTCCACCAGAAAAGAAACTTGAAACCGCCAGAAAAAATAATCTTGAATCTGATTCTGATTACTGACCGTCGACAGCCTTCTCAAGCCTGTCGACAGGTGTGCAAGTTGTCGACAGCAACTGCCTGTCAAAAGACTGAGCTGCTCTCTCTTCTATGTTTCTTATTGTCGACAAGTCCTATCGACAACACACTGAGTGCAGTCAACAGACAAGTCGACTGCCACCTTTTTTTAGATTTGTTTCTTCTCTAAGTTCTTCTTTCTTCTACACTTCAATTGGATCTTCTTGACCATCATCTCCTTCATGAAAACAAGGCAAAATCCTAACACTTTTATGCCCAGATCAATGACACTTACATGTACCTCACTTGAGAATGTTAGTGAATTAGTTTAGTACTTCAGGACTTGCATTACGACAATACAAGAACATATAAGAAAATCCAAAACAATAAGCATATACTGTAAAATTTACTCTACTAGAAGTTAATCCATGGAAATATTTAAACATGAAACAATAACATATATCATGGTTCAGCAAGCTTGATGAAAAATAGTTCTATAATCACTAATGTCTTGCAGGCATACATATTAGCTTGACCGTCTGAATTATTGACATATCACACATAAATAGCATGTGCCTGCCATATATAATCTACAGACACATATAGAACAGAACAAAAGGTATTGTATCAAGGACTTTAACAATGACCCACCTTCGGCAATTGTGAATACGACCTACTTGAATGCGTTCACCCTCAACAGCAGGCAATGCTGCAAACAAGTGTACCATGGTGAGACAGTCATCCAGATCCCGCAGTGCCTCAATGAAATTAGGATACCTGAATCACCAAGGAAACTTATTAAAGAACAGTCTTACACGGAAAGGAAACATCATAAATAGAAATGTAAGGCATAGACCTCTCTTTGATAAGCCTATCGAGTTTATATTTTGGTTGACGATTTAGTAACCGATCTGCAAGATCCCTGTTCTTCTTTGCTAATGCCTTCTTAACCTTCTTCTTATGGGCCCTTATATCCCTGCATAATGAACACACAACTAGTTGTTAAAGTAACTGTAATACTTACATTGGATGGTACAACCACAACCAAATGACACTATAAATAATTAGAAATTTCCAAAAGAACTAAATAGTAAATAAAAGTAATTAATTTGTTTAAACAAAAAAGTATATACATGATTGGAGTGAGAGGGACCCTGGAGGAGATTTAATAAAAGAGTCAACAAAGATATGGGAGTTAGGGACACAATTATTTGAAAAAGAGAACTTGTTACAGAACCTGGATGACTCAACACTGAAATTTAAACACCTTTACTAACAACAGAACACTTGTTAGAAAGTAATGAAAGAAAACTTACAAAAACTAATTCCATGTTCTGCTATGCATGGTTGAAAATCTCAGCATCATTGGTATCTACCAATGGTTTTTAGCATCAAAATCATCAATACCAGCAGTATCAATGCCAGCAGTATCGACGCCCAAATATTGGCCAAAATTACTGGGTTAGTGTTGTATTGGTTATCTCAAAATCCCATACAATATTGCCAATATATATTAGAATTGACCGACATTTGACACCATGCCACTAGAATTTTATCTCAAAACCCTGCTCCGCCCATGAATAATAAGGTCTCGTGTACTTTATGAGAGAGATGTCAGTACAGTAGCTTTAAAATGGGACTTTTATCTTGGAAGAACATATTCCTGCAAATCAATATCAATGATAGAATCAACATCACCAAGAGAAGGCCGGGGAGAGATTCACCAGTAGAAACAGGAAAAACATTGCTAAAGGAGCATCCAGAGAACTGAAATTGCAGCAAAGAGAACTTAAATAAAGGGTTCAAAATTGAACGGCAGGAAGTGAGAGAAAGAGAACTTGCTGGCTAAGTGAAAAGGTGCTGTCCGATTTCGAGATCGATTCCTCTCAAGAGGTGTCATCAGAGAGCACCATGAAATCTCAAGAAGGTTTGAGGGCCTATTGTTTGAAGATGTAGGCTGCCCTTTCGTTTTTGATTTCCTTTTAATTTTAATCATTTTACAATTTTATCACAGTTGATGTGCATGCCTCAAACTAAAAGTGTAAAATAGGGTGTGAATTCCACAAGCCTCGACTGCCAAAGTGTACGGCCTTTGCATTCCAAGCAGTTTTTATCACCACAGGGCATTTTACCCCAAAAAAAGCTCTCAAGGCATAACTCAATGTGCCTCGGAGACTCCTTTTTAAACACTGACATTAAGTAAACCTGCTGAGATAGTGAAACTCAACCACCCATGGTTTGAAGGTTTGAGGGCCTATTGTTTGAAGAAGGTTTGAAGGGCCTATTGTTTGAAGATGTAGGCTGCCCTTTCGTTTTTGATTTCCTTTTAATTTTAATCATTTTACAATTTTATCACAGTTGATGTGCATGCCTCAAACTAAAAGTGTAAAATAGGGTGTGAATTCCACAAGCCTCGACTGCCAAAGTGTACGGCCTTTGCATTCCAAGCAGTTTTTATCACCACAGGGCATTTTACCCCAAAAAAAGCTCTCAAGGCATAACTCAATGTGCCTCGGAGACTCCTTTTTAAACACTGACATTAAGTAAACCTGCTGAGATAGTGAAACTCAACCACCCATGGCATATCTGAGATTTCAGTCCCTTAATTATTCCAGAACTTATTCTATTATTCATTTGCTAAACTATTTAACTTATTCAAACAGAAAAAGGAAAATATCTACAGCTCCATTTAAAATTGGACCTCGCTATTTAACTTATTCAAACAGAAAAAGGAAAAATATCTACAGATCCAGAATCCATCTAAAACTGGACCTCATCTGACCCTTGAGCAATTAATAACATTGTCCTAATTTTGACACCTTGACTGTGCAAAATCAGTAATTAATAATGTTCTGCACAGCTCTTGCTTTAGACATAGTAAACATGGCGTAAATGGAACAAGATATGTGATATTCCACCTTAACTACTCAATGGTGCTTTGGGCCAAATAGAAACATTTGAGGTCTCTTCAGGTTATTACATTCTGGCAAGAAGTCGGCTGAAAAAACATTAAATTCTTCATTAGCTAAGTGGGCACAGGAATCAGCATGTACATATCATTGAAAACTTGTTAGGTGCAAGAAAGCATAGAGGCAGTGTCCTATCTCAATTTTTCTGTGCAAGATAAACTAGGGCAAGCATGGCCAACTTTCATTAAGACTGGGATATCCTCAAATACGTCATAGATTATTCTCATATTTCCTGACACTGATTCTTTGCCATTTGTCACCTTCCGCACCTAGTTTCTTATTTCACTGTACTTTTCACCAAACTCGTCAAATAACTGGAGATTCAATAATCATTAACTACAGATAATAATTTACTACACAATAGTACCTTAAGCAGCTTAGCTTTTAAATTGTCCATTTAAACATCCACAGCAATACAATTCTTGACGCAACCTACTGCACCGTACATGAATATGAACATATTCTTTATATTTAGTGGTCTTAAAGAAAGAAGAAGAAAAAAAATCCAAGCATACCTTCAAATCTAACTATAAAAGCCTGAATCAACCTCTGCACCTAAACCAATAGACTTTCGTATTAAACTTCGTTTTGACCCCAGGGCATAACAAGAAGTTCATGGGCACCACAACATTGACCAAGACAAGATCGAACACAAGATCCAGGCTCGAATTTTAGTTGAGCCACAGTTTAAAATGAGCCTGTGTATTACAACACAAGCTTGAAATGGCTTAGTATGGTCATTATTACCAACGAAGAAGGCATAATCTTCTATATAGATAACCTTCCACGAAGTTTCAATTACTGTTCCATGAACTCTACTCGTCCATCTCCACATTTGAGATAAAAAAGTTATTAAAAACCAAAACAAAACTTTTAAAATTTTTATAAGGACAGACACCATAACTTGTGCTTCTTAATCCAGCTAAACCATTGGTGGAGCTCAGAACCCGCTTCATTCCTAGAAGAAAGCATCCGAGCATACTGGTGAGTTCGATAAGAAACATTCGTAGCGCAACTTTTATCTTTCACCAGTTTCTTTATCATAGACAGGTTAGCATTGTGGCATGTCATAACACAATTGTTATTTTTTGACCAATTTTTGACCAAAACCATATACACGATCAACTCTGTCAAGCATCAGTTATTTCGCGTCAACATGGGCAGCTACTTCAGTGGCAACTGTACACTATATTTCAGTAAGTTCCTTAATCTAGGCAACTATAAACTGGAAAACTTTCCCAGCTCTCGATTACCAGTCAGTATTTGGAATCCTACCATCGACCATTCTATGTTGAGGGCATAGAGGCAAGGTCACTCGTAAACCCAGAATAGCATTGAAACAGAAATTGTTATCAGAGGGGCAAAATCAAATTCATCCCAGGGTTACAAAAATCCTAGCAGGGGGCAAGAATAAATTTATTCACAGACCGCGTGCACTAATCTACTCCTGTAAGTTCACCAAATCCAGAACATAAACATCAACAATTCACACTCATGCGTCCAAAAAAAAGGAATTTTCTAATGGGCAGTGCAAGAATAATCACCTAAACTTCTCTACCAAAGGGTCGTGATGCAAGAACAAGATATCCTTCATATGATAGTAGGTCTTGTGGGTCCCCTCCACCTTCTTCTTCGGCTCTCGGGGGAATATCCCCTTGAGAATGCATAGCTTCCTGCGAATCAACAAACGCGACAAACTTCAACCCAAAATCATCCAAACAAGAGCCTAAACCTAACCCTAATCACCAAATCAACCGAAGCCCTGACCTGAATGTTGGCAGGCTGACTTGAAGGTAATGGACCGCCTTGGTTCTGGTGATGTACTTGGCCGCATTGCCCTCCTTCTTCTTCCCCTGAGATCGAAACGATTCAAAACAAGGTTAGAATTTGAGAAGAAATCGGGGGAAGAGAAGAGTGAAAAAAGATGATTTGATTCAAATATTATTACGGCAGGCCTGTAGTGCTTCGGCATCCTCGAATGGATTGAGAGGCAAGGCGGAGAGAGGAGGAAGCAAGCGGCCGGTTCGTATGGAAACGAACCAAATAGATAGATTTTTTTTTTTTAAAATAAGAAGAAGGGTTTAGGGTTTTATAGCATTTTGTGCGCGGAGCTGATTAGGGCAAAAAGGCGGTCAACAATCGCCGCCCGGTTCAGGCCCTGCTGTGTTTCCATGGGCCAAGGCCTAGCTGGGTTTCAGTATTATGGCCCGAAATGCCCGTCGGCACATCCCTAAATTTTTCTAAAGGGAGTGATGGGGCTCCGAGATGAATCCGACCCGAATTTTCGGGTTTGGATGCTAAAATTGTACCCGACGGCTTAATGGGTAGGGTATAGATGATCTGACTCACTTGTGATAATAGAACCTTTAGGATTTAAATCTATTAACCCAGTAATCCGAGTTAATATTTTTATAATTTGATTCAGTTTAATCT
The DNA here is from genome assembly GCA_038442645.1 of Agave tequilana. NCBI lineage: Eukaryota > Viridiplantae > Streptophyta > Magnoliopsida > Asparagales > Asparagaceae > Agave > Agave tequilana. Next base: position 24,405 of record JAVJIF010027486.1, read on the forward strand.
AAATAATCCTTATTTTTTATAACATAATTCATAAGATTATTTAATTGTGTTTAGATGTCAAATAATTATAAAAAAAATGAAAATAAAACAACATATTCAGCGAGAAAGTGTTTCAATTTCAATTTGATTTGAGATTGGCAAACGTGGGAGAAATATTTGTTGTATATGTTAAACTCAGTCTCATTCTTATGAATTAATGGGTTTGGATCCCCAGGCAGATCCAACTGTTATTAGTAGGTTTACCTAATATGTATTGTTATATTTTTCGTGGAATTATTTATTTTATCCTGCCTTTTTGGATACTCTTAATTTTACATGACTTATGATGTGTCGATTCTTCAAAACAGGTCACGTTAAATTATATCAAACTTGTATATGATGTCGATTCCCGTTATATTTTCATTGGATATTTTAGTACCAACAAGGATTGAGTTCAGAACAACAGTAAAACATGAACAATACACTTTATAGATTTCTCCATAACTTGAGAGTTCGGTAAAGAAACAGTTAATCTCCAATCTAATGAATTTGTTTAGTGAAACAAATGTGTGAAAGCTCGTAACCTGCTGTCTTTATACACTTTTCTATATCCGGCTTTTCTCACAATTCAAAATGTTTCTTTCCCCTTCAAATCTTACGCATACAGTATTTGTATCGGATCTAATATTCGTATCCATATGAGTGCAACCTTGCACGTGATCACTAATACAGTGTTTTGGGTCATGTTCTTTCAATCAGAAAACATAAAATAATAAGGTTTTTTGCGTCTAGAATCCTAATTTACAAGGTTTATATATTTTTTGGGTCATGCGCCAAAGAATCCTAATTCATAAACAATAAATAATTCCATTTATAAGTAAGTTCTTACAAAGATAAGGAGTTATATGTAAAAAACACAAGTTTTTGAACGTAAATATGGAAAGGGGAAGGTAAATTCTGCCGAAAGAAACAAGAGTGTCTGTGCTGGAATGATTTGAGACCCGGCCCGGTCTTGGAATTTTCCCGCTCAAAAATCCCGAAACACGCATTTCCCCCCATCAGCACTCAGCAGCGTCATATAAAATTAAACCGGAGCCAAAAATCCCTAATTTCCTCATCTCTCTCTCTCTCTCTCTCTCTCTCTCTCTCTCAGTGTGCTTGATTTGGATCGATGGATCATAACTTGAGCTCGTCTTCCTCCTTCTTCGGCGATCTCACGATCAGAGAGCTCAACGGATTCAGAGGTACTCCTTCCCCATTGATTTCGACAATTTCCCTTTTATCTGATAATTATGGTTTTGCCACTTACAGTGAGGAAAAGGCCTTACCTTGGCGATCTCTCGTCAGAGTCGGGAGTTGTTGCAATCGAGCACGACGGGATCTCTACGCCTCCTCTTGCAGTCTCATTCTCCAAGGTTCTATTTCTTCCCCAGTTACCTGTTTTGTTCTTGCAGAACAGATCTAAGCCCTGTGCTAAAAATGTAGTTTCTGAAAATCCTGCCTGTTTCCTTAGAAAAAAAAGTACTGCCTGTTTCTGTTCCATTAGAAATTTCCGTTTTAAGGTCAAAGATAGAATTTTGAGACAAGCAGAAGTTCCCCAATTTTAATGAATCTCAGTTATGTTTCTTTCCATTAGAAAAATGGTTACTTTCTAATGAAAAGTTAATTTAGGGTTATTGTTCGTTTTTCACTGCAATCGGGTTTCTTTCACGATTTATTTATATATTTATTTATTTCATCTTCAGAGGAGAAGCTCGAATCTTCTTGCAGTATCAGACGAGGACGGGTATGTGAGCTTCTACGACACACGCCGGAGCCTCCCTTCTTTCAGTTCATGCCAGGAGAAGGCAGGTAAGTGGAATTAGAATCTGGATTGTGATTTTTGTTCCCTTTTCTCTTCCCCTTTTAACGGGTCCATTTTGTTTGTTGATTCAGGTGAAGCTAGGATTTGTGATTGGATAGCACACAACAATTCCGTGTTGATGTATGCTGGATAAAGGTGTTGCTCTTGTTTTCATTAGACTGATGTCACTATCTCAAGATATTTTTAGCTTTGGATTTGTTGGTTAACAGATTTTAATGAAAATTTTATGCATTTTCACTAGTAAGCTACTAGTGCTCTCACTAATATGACTTCACTTCAACTGTTGTTAACATCATGGAATTTGTCAATGTCCTGTTTCTTAGAAATCCTTTCTTAAGGGATTTTTATAAAGAATTTAGGCATTGAATGTTCAAAACAATACTGGTAAACGGTCACTCAAATTCTGAGAAATTGGCACTGACATTGTTAATGCAACTAATTACTACTTGGCACTTAATCAACAAGCAAAGTAACAATTTAAATGATTTTCCAAATTTGTGTTTATTAGAGAACTCTTTGTGTAAACCTTGTAAGATTCTTCAAGTAAATTTCCAACCAGAGGCTGCCATGATGATATTATCAATAATTACCACTGGCTGCATCTCACAGAATTTAAACACAACTTCTGACATTATGGTAGAAGGGCAGCCATATGCTACACCTCTCTTTACAACTGTTGAGGAATGCTAGAGAAGGGGTTTTTGTATTTCTATGCAGTATCATTAATAACTTATTGCTATTATGGAGTTTGTATATGCTGCGTTATCATTCAAACATATTGCTTATTTTCCTTTGTTTCACTTTTTTTGCAGGATGACACTCAAGTCCTAACTGCATCGGGTGATCAAACAGTAAGTTACTATGGAAAATTATTTCATCACAGGAGCATACATGTCTATCATCGATGCTTGTACCGTACCATAAACAAAGATTGTGATTTTACAAGTTTCAATTGCTTACCTTTTTATTTTTCTCATAGAAAAGAAAAAGAGAGTTTATCTTCGCGTGATGAAATTGCTCAGTAACTGACTTCAACATAATTTACACTACCAGATAAAGATATGGAATGCAGAGAAAAGTAAATGTGTTGGTATTTTGGCTGGGCATACTGGTAGCGTGAAATCCATTTGCTCCCATTCATCTAATCCTGGTAGGTCTTCTTGCCATATATTGTATTTTCTGTTAAGTTTTGGTTTTTCTTAGAGAGAACTCTGTTTTGTTCCGTTGCAATTGAAGGATACAGTTATATATTTAAGGTTCTCTAATATGTGAAATGTCTGTAATTCATGTTAGACCTTTTTGTTTCGGGTTCGAGGGATGGTTCTTTTGCTCTCTGGGACCTGAGATGCAAGTCTAATTCCACAAATGCCCATGGAGAACCACGCATATTGTAAGATCCTTATGCCAAATGACTTCTCTTATTTCTTACAAAGTAGTAAGTACTACTGTAGATGTTCCTTTTTTACATGTAACCCCATGTAACCCCTAATATCCATCATTCTTAGGTCTACTGCTGTTGTCAAGGAAGCCCATACTTCTGTTCGTGGAAGGAGGATTAAGAGAGTGAAGGTTTGTTCATGTACTTGCCTTCTTTTGATTGCTCTTTGTTCTATTTATTATCTAGTCTTAAATAAGAATATTTTGTTGGTTCTAGGCAGCTTCAATGAGCATTACTTCTGTACTTTATCTCAAGGATGAAATCTCCGTTGCCAGTACTGGTGCTGTGGACAGGTTAGTGAGTGATAAAACACTAGCTCCTTTTGTTGTTTCACAGGATCATTAGATTTCCCTCTGCAGTAAAATGATTATATGATATCTTTATCTCTGCTACTGAGGAATCTTGCCCAAAATTTAATTCCTTTTATAAAAGATCATCATAGTCTCTATCATACAATCCTGACTTGCTTTTACTTTGTGCCAGTATCATAAAATTCTGGGATACTCGTAACCTGAAAACTTCTATTACACAAGCGTGTCCTCACATTGAGCCATCTATGCAAAAGGTAACTTCCATATGCTATTCATTTGAGTCCAATCCAAATTTGATAAGCAGACAAGAAATATGCTTCACACAGGCACGCGTATGCAGACACACACATCGTTGGAGATGCTAAACACATTATTACGCAAGATCCAATACATGTTAATAGTTGAATTCCTGTTTTTGCTTCTTTTAAAATAGCAACTGTGTGGTGCGATCAATTGAATAATTTACATTTTTGAAGGGAAAAGTACTGCATGGGATTTCCTGCTTATCTCAAGACTCAAATGGCGTGTTTCTTGCAGCTTCTTGCATGGATCATAGGTATTTTAGTACTTGCATGATTGTAACATTTGCAAATTTCTACTATGGTTTTGAACCGTGCTTAATGTCTTGGCCCTTTTATCAGGATTTACTTGTATGATGTGATGCATCTTGACAAGGGCCCTGCTAAAATATTTTCTGGCAGCAAAATTGAGTCCTTCTATGTAAAGGTAGGGAATTATAAGACAGTAAGCATTCCAGAGTCTGAAGGTGTCCATGCACTTGATTTAACAATATTCATCTCGATTGCAGTCAGCAATTAGTCCTGATGGAGCTCACATTCTTGGTGGTTCTAGTGATGGCAATGCATACATATGGAGGGTACATCTTTAAATTTATCATGTTTACATCTTTATATTTTCTTCCTTCTCTTGCTCACTTTGGATACCATTTTCACATTGCTAAACCAGGTAAATAAGCCTGAAAGTGACCCCATCAGATTGAAGGGCCATGCAGGAGAGGTTACTGCTGTTGATTGGTATGCACTCAGGGAAAGAAACAGCATGTGTTGCTTCTTTTAATTTTAAAATCTTCTAGTTAAACATTTTCTTTTCCCTCTTATTTTATGACTTTTCAGGTGCTCTTCTGACTATGGGAAAATAGCAACTGCTTCAGATGACTTCATGGTTAGTAATGCCTCCTGTTAGTTTCTTGATATAAGCTTGAAGAACATGATTTTACATATTTCAAGATGAAAATTTTAAAAAGAATAATTTCTTGCAGACTAACTTGATATGTCAGATTAACAAAGGCTCTTAATTTGTCTCTCCTTCACATTGCCATGTTCAAATTTAGCTTCTAAATGTCTTTAATTGTAGGTCCGAGTATGGAATATCAAGAAAGGAAGCTTTATTAGAAATAGATCCCCAACTTCAATTCGAAAGAGAGTAACTGCACATCCAAGCATTGAGTGCAGGAAGCTGTTCACGGATGAGGCCCAGTCAGGATCAAAAGATAAGGATGATGACCTCTGCTCTTCAAGCGAAATGAAAATAGATTCACCTTCTCCTGCTTTGACTGAAGTGCTCGAGTTCAGTACACCAGAATCTGGGAAGAAAAGAAAACCCGGGATGTTTCTAAATGCTGGGCTAGAGTTGCAAAAGACCCCGGAGGCTGCATCAGATAGCCCATCTTCTGTCCTCAACCCCCCTCCCTCACTGAAAAGGAGAACCATTCGTGACTACTTTCATTCTTCATCTTGAAATTCCTGAAATATACACATGACTTTTTTCTCCTCAGTAGTCATTCCTCAAATATATATACTGTGTGCCATCTGTGATAAGGTAGTAATATTCTGTCCTCAGTTGTTCTTTTACCCCTCGTATTCCAGATTACCTGATGCTTAGTTCGTGTTGGTGAATGCAGGCTTGCGATCGAAGGTTGGCGGAAAACTCCCTGTGGGGCTGTTGTCTTCCACATTTTTCATTCCTGGGAGAAGATACAAGCTATTAGATTGCAAAGTTCTCTGAAAGCATGATTTATATGGTTCATATGATTGTCTCCTGACCCAAGAACCGCCATATTATAGTCTTGAGATTTTAATCTCATATGGATGCCCATTGCCCTGGTGTAAGTAAACTGCAGTTGCACGTATAATGCCATAAAACTGTTGTAAAATGTCATCAAGGTTATCTGATTCACAAAAACTTCTGTAATTGTTTGGTCAAGAAATTTTTGTACTGAAAGTTATTCTGACGTATAATCACGCTCTAAGATGAATACTTGTACTCATTAATTGTTTATCTGAGTAAATAACGTATGGATCAATCTGAAGATCATTAATTGGAATTATCCTGCAATTCTTTATATCACTAGAAGCTCGAACTAATGTTCTTGATGCAATTCATCACAATTCATTGAAACTAAACCGTAGAAACAAAGCAAAACATTAAATCTAGCTTATAACCAAACAGTTTGACAGCCAAAAATGGTCATCAACGCAGTTGATGCCAACCAATTAGCCACCTTGAGCTCTTGTTTAATTGGCAGCAAGCACCCACCAGCTGCCTCCTCCCCGCATCATTGATGCCTTGATTCTCCATGAAAGAATGCGGCTTACGCGCATCATCCATCTTGTGCTTCTGCTGCATCTCCAATGCCTCGGTCAGCTGCCTCAGGAACTTCGAGTTCCTGCATTGTCAGAGTCTTGCTTCTCCATGAAAGAAGAACGCCGCTTGCTCTTGGTTGAGACCGTACGGTTCAAGGGCAAGCGACGAGGCGGAACCATGGCCTCAGAGATTTTGTGCGAAGCCACCACACAAGGAGATGATTACAAGAGAGATACACAGAGATTGTTTTCAGTCAGTGGTATATGCATACAGGAAGGAGGAGAGGAAACTTAAAAGAGTTTGAAAAGGTGGCCATGGAATCCTATTCACAATAGGAGAGGAATTTTATTTGAGTCACACTAGCTGTTCCACTCCGATTTGGTTACTCTTATTTGCGGTAAAATTAGACGACAGTCAAGTGGAGAATCTTAACCCTTCCTTGTCCCAACGAAGAATTGTGATTCAATTTTTTCATAACTAACATCATATATTTTGTGAATCGCATTAATAATCACTTTACACTTGAGAAAAATTATAATCATTCATGACATAATGCATGATTAAAGTTGACATTGTTGACTTGGACTGTTGTCTAATTTTAGCACAAATGACAGGATCCGAATCCGTTTCACTAGTTTGCGTGGTGTGCACCGTAAATTCTCAGATTGGTCAAATTTAACTTGAGTTGAGCCAGCCCAGTAACACTCTCCATTACAAATACCTCTCGTCGACCTCTCAGACTCAAGTCGCTCAACTCTCCCTTCCCGCTCAATTTAATTGTCTCCTCCCCATCTCTTCGACTTTCCACAGCAAACTCGAACTCCTAATAAACTCCTACTCCTCTCACAATGACGACCTCTCCGCCCACCTTCTCCTCTACCAAACCCAAACCCAAACCCAACAACCCGTTATCCTCTACAACCCTCTCATCTGCTCTCACGCCCGAGCTCATGTAAAAATGTTTCCTTATTGTATACACCAGATATTTTCATCAAAAAACTTTGTAAATATTATTTATAAAATATCTTTTTTATAAGGTAGCTTAATCATGTTTTCTCCATCAAATTTCTACTTATGATTCATTCATCTGGTATCGTTTATGGAAATATTTTATGTCATAGACTTTACTATAATAATAAATCTTAGCAAAAAATTGTGACAAAAGTTTGTTGGTGGTGTTATAGTGGTAAGTTATTGTGGTATATCTCTAAGTAGCATGCCATATATTACCTTTCATGCAGAGCATGAAGATAATCCAAGATTTTCTTCCATTTACTTTTTCCTTTCCTTTTCCTTTTCCTGAAAAAACTGTATCACTATTTAATACACCAATACAGTATTGTAATGCAAGAATGAAAAGTAAAGGTAAGGCATTCTTCATGAGTATCTTCATAGTACAAATATACATAGTTATTTAACTTTTCCTCCAGAGTCTTCTTAAACTCAATCTCTATGAAAGTTATTCAAATGGGATGCACCTCTTCCCTAGAGAGATCTCTCTCCTTTCGGTTGAGCTAAAAGAGATTAGACGCTAGCATTTGCTTTCCAATGTTCTTCACAAGCATGCTTCTCTTCCCTAATAAAAATGGTCCCCTCTTACATAGGTGATAGGTCCCAAGTTGTAGCCACTAAATAGAGAGAGTAACCATTAGCCATCCCATTTTAGTTTATTCTTATATTATGTTCTTTTCTACTAATATTCTTGTGTACTTCAAATAATGAGAAGAAAGACCCCTAAGTTGTGCCCCTTCCACTCTCATGAGAGTCTGTGCCGCAGGCGTGTTGGTTTGGGGTGGAAGTGAGGAAAAGTGGAAGTGAGAAAACTCATTTCTCATTTTGATGTTTGTTTGAAACTGAAAAACGAAAATGGGAAAACCGTTTTTCCTTTTCCCTTTTACACCTTTTTTTTTATATTAACATTTTCTCACTTGCAGGGTGCTACAGTTAATTTTGTGGTCATGTAAATCTCACTTGTAATAAATTGCAGTTCAAACCAGTTTTTGTGATCTTGTAAATCTGACTTGTAGTCTAATTACAGTTCAAAAAATCGTTATAATTAATATTTATTTTAATATTATTTTGCGATCAATTTTGTAATCGACTTTTTTACTTACACTTTCACATTACAGCTAAACACCGGCAAAATTACTTGCATAAATTTCAATTTCTTACTTTTTCCTAACATTTTCCTCCTCATTTTTCACTTACATTTTTCTCTCACTAGCAGCAAACCAAACAGGCAAGCAACACAACTAAACTCCTTTTAGTGAGTCCTATCTCTACAAATCATAAAACCATATAAACCTATGTGCTTCCCTTTTGTATAAAAATGAAAAGCTATATGCATATCATTGCATTGCAAAAGATGGTCACTTGTTTAAATTTTTGGCCTTGCCATGATCTTTTCTTTTCTTTATTTATTTATTTAAATTTTAGCATAGCCAATGATCTGATTAAAAATAACATTTGTTAGAATATAAAATATTCTATAATTATAGAATTCTACTAGTGTAGTGACATGGACTTTGATTATTTGATATGTTATTAGAACAACTCTGTTTAATTCTAATTGGACGCGTATTTAAAAAGCAAATTTAAAATAAAAAAATTGTTGTGTAAAAAATACTTGCGGAGGTTCATCATAAACTCCGCTGGAGAAATCAAGATATTTTCTCCTTTACTTTGATTGTCGTAATTGGTCGTAATTCGTAAGTCGTAATTGATAAAGCTTTTAAGGTTGTAAATGAGTTACATGTATGTAAGTTTTACAGTGTTTGGTTGGTAATATAAAGTTGTAAGTGAAAAGTGTATTATATTTTACGGTGTTTGGTTGTCGTAATGTGTAAGTCGTAAGTGGAAAAATTAGCCACAAAATTAACTATTTAGTGATTTAAAAAGTTTTCATATTGCAATTAAATATTAAAAATGCTAAATATTAAAAAATTAATATAAAATAAAAAATAATACAAATTTGCATGACCACAAAACTAACTGTAACTGGGCTCTAAGTGGTAATTGGGTTACAAGTGAGTGGTAGTTGAGTTGTGTAATTCTTTTATAAATTACGATTCAAACAAACACCGTAGTTGTAATTGAGTTATAAGTCATTTGCGAATTACGGACTTTTATGATTTTTACGATGAAACAAACGGCCCCTAAGATGAGAGACTGAGTTTAAATGGGATTTAACTCATAACAAAGCCTTTTAAGAGCTAAAGAAGTGTTCGGCCAATCCTTCAGTTCTGGCAGCTCCAAGGAAGAATCATCCACGACTAGTATACATCTCAACAGCATTTTATTTAATGAGTAGCTTGGTGGCACAAGAGAATCGGGAGAGATACGAGCAAATAATCTACTATCTGAGTCACATATTATCTGACGTAGAACAAAGGTACACTCTTATTGAAAAAACTTTACTTAGTGTTGTTTTATACTCGTATTAAGTTAAGACATTATTTGTTAAGAGTATAAATACGTCTGATTATGCAGGAAGACAAAAAAATGGCCAAAATTAAAGTTTAGGAGGAAGTCAAGAACCACTATAAGTAGGAAAAGAATAAAGGTGGAAATATGTGTAAATGAGATAGAATCAACCGATTGATGCTACCCATTTTCACAGTTTTCGAAAAATCCCTCGCAATGTAGAGACAGAAATTTAGCCGCCGAAGCGATTAAATATGTAATATTGGACGATGGTCTATATAGGCGAAGTGAAAGAGGATTAGAATGAAATCACCTAGAGGGGGGTGAATGAGTGATAAGCTAACAAAAAACGGAATTAAAAACTTTAACTAATCATTATACACTAGTTAATCACATAAACAATATCAAACATGTGTAACAATATAGAACAAGTATAATAGCAGGCAACATACAAAACAAAACTAAGTTGAGAGAGAGAAGAGCACTTGCAAACACGAAAAATTTGTTTCGAGGTTCAAGAAAATTGCTCTACATTCTCGCCTTCACCATAATGAAGAATTTTCACTAATGACTCAATCTCATAAGATCACTTCAGTACAATCTATAACACCCGTATCTGAACGTACGTATCTCAGTACTAGTACTTGATACAGTGAAAATATTTGATTTGACATTTGCGGTAGCGAGACTGAGCTCGTTTCAGTTTTAGATTTTAATTCCCAATATTTTGAATTATTTTTGAAAATATCCTAAATTTGATGTTATTTTTACCGCTGATTGACTCCAGAATTTTTAATTAACAAATGAGAATGAATTTCATGAATCTGATTTAAAAGAACTATTAAGAGCAATATTTTCTATTTTTTTAAAATTTGTGAGGATTTTTTTGAATTAATAAAAATTTAACTAAATTAAATAATCATATAACAACATTTTTCTTTTTCTTTTTCTTTTCTTTTTCCACTCTTCTACTTATTTCCCTCTCCCATTGCCTTCTCTCTCTCTCTCTCCCCCCTCCTTTCCCGATAAATCTCTCTTTCACACTCACTCTACCTCTCTCTCTCTCTTTCTTTTTTCTCTCTCCCTCACTGTGCTCTCTCTCACTCTCTCTTTTTTACTCTCTCTACACCACGCTCTCCACCTCTCTGCTTACTGTTGACCGGCAGGAGGCCGCTGTAGTGCCACTAGCCTACCTCCTTCTTTCTCCTCAGCTCCCTCTCTCCACCCGTCTCTCTATCTCTCTCTCTTCCACTCTCTCATACTCTCTATCTTTCTCCCTCCTTGCGCCACCGGCTGAGTCTCACCGTTAGTCAGATCAGGCCATCGCTAGACTCACCGCTGGCTACAGCACCGTCACAGCCCCTCCCTGAGCTTCCCCATCCTCTCTTGCTCCTTTCTCTTTCTTTTTCTCCTTCTCTTCCTTTCCCTTGGATCACCATCACTGCGCCCAACCGCCGACCGCCTCCGCCGCGCCCCCAGTCGCTGCCGGTAGGCTGCCGCAGTCATGCCCAGGCTGTCACAACCCCTCTCTCCTGCTTTTCCTTCTCGTTCTCTCGGTCTTTCTCTCCACATATATTGGACCTAAAGCCCAACAAACCTGACCCATTAACCCTACCCGCACCCACAACTCAAGTTACTGGGTTTGGGTTAACGGGTTTGACCCAACAATGGATCCGAACCCGCATCCAAAACAAAAGAAAGGTAAAATTGCATAAAATCCCCTGTTTAACAAAATATTTATTTTTAGACCTTATAAAATTGTGAAATCTAACCCATTTTTATTGATTTTAGTATTTTGGTGATATTTGACCATCTGAAGTCTGATTTGGATGATTCTCAAGCCGTTGGAATCGTAGAAAAGATAGCTACATTCTTGTGTTACTATTGTGTGTGTTTATCATTTATAAATTATATTTTAACAAACTGAATAAAAATTAATTTATTGATTTATTTAATAAACTGTGATTATCGTCCAATAAAATAGGTAAATGGTAAATCACTGTAATTAAAAAAATGTGTAATTGCTTTTTAAATTATTCAATAAAATAATATAATATTATAATTCTTGATTTAATATAAAATATAGCTGAATTATTTATATATTGAGTAATCATTAGACTGTTGATAAAGAAATTTCAGATTAATAAATTGATAATTTTAATACGATTGTGAAAAGTTTGAAAATAGATAATTGTATATAATTACTTTGTGATACCGATCATAATAATAATATTGACATTTTTGAAACACATAGTAATATATTGACACATGCTCATTGATTGAGGTTAAACCTACACAGAAAATATAAAATTTTAGAAATGAAGAATAGAAGTTCAAGGTTCTCAATTCTATCACGATAGTAAGTGGTTATGCGGGTCGTGCTCCACAAGGAGGGACTTGTGAAGCGTGTTGTAAGTTCTCTTTAAGTTACTTAAAATGGTTAAAAGTTCTTTTATGTTCTTTATAAAGAAAAGAGAAAGAAAGTTATATTAATTTGGGAAAAGTGGTAAATAGGAGAAAATGGTGATTGTGAAAAATAGAAAATTTAGTTAAAGAAAATAGTAAAAAACAGAGAATTGGTGATTGAAAGTCATCTAAACTAATGAATTAAAATAAAGAAAGAAAAACTAAAATACTTACTTACCTCTTTGGCGCTTGCTTACCTTTGATCCGTTATAATGATTGACCTTGGCTTGAAGGCGATCGAAGTATGACAGATAGGATTTTTTTTATTCTCATGCTAAACTATGAAATTAAGGTGCAAGGTAAAACTAATTTAGAAATAGCTATCCATCACTATAAGATATCAACGAAACTTGCAAGGGCAAGATAAAATTCGAGACTATCAGAGTTATTTGGATTTTCAAGCTCCTCAGAGGAAAGTAGAAGAAAAACAAAAATGAAAAACAAGAAAAGTAAAAGAAGAACATAAAAGTGTACTTTCGATTAAATAAAGTAACGATGAAAGAAAGGAATGACACTTAACAGATGTTACTCTCGCTACAAACTTCACTCTTATTCTCTCATGAATCTCTTCTCTCCTTTGAGTTACATAAATAAAAACAAAAATTATATAAAAAGAAAAATAAAAACCTACACTAAAGTAGAACAATAACCTAGCTTAGAATCTATCTTTTTGAATGGTATCCTTTTGCCTTCAAAAATGCAGATATTTTTAACTAAAATTGGATAAGGGAGAGCGTACAAAGATAGGGGTAAAATCTCTTACCCAAAAAAAAAAAAAAAATCTTCTGATAAGATTGGAGAAATTTTTTTATTTTATCTCTTAATCTTCAATTAGATTGTGTCTTATCTCTCTGAATCTTCTGAATATATATCCCAATCCTTTAGATATCCCTTTGTATATTGATAGGGTTGCCTTTGGACTTCTGAATTTGCCTCTATCTCATTGATTTTTAAGCTAATAAAATAAATCCAACTAAATCTGATTTAGTTGGATTATATTTGTAATGATCTTCAACTAACCAAATAGATCCACATAAATCTGATTTAACTGATTTTTATTTGGTATTATCTTCTCTCCCTTCATTAATCTTATCCTGTAAGAAATAAACATTAAGACAATGTGACTAGCAAATTTAATACAAGATAAGTGTAGGAATATACTAATTAATAATGTAATATATGTGTACGATCACACCCCCATACCTATCTTTTGTTCATCATCAAGCAAAATAAAGAAAAAAATTAATCTAATAGTAGGAATCATGGTTGCACTTAGCATGTGCAACAAGCCATTAAACCTCTAGGTTACCCCTAAAGGACGAGTTTTGTCTCATGAGGGTTTTCAGTGGACACCCATAAAATTCATAAAGAAAGAGAAATAAAGTGTTAGTATATTGAAAATGCATTTTTAAAAGACGAGAAAATATTTAAAGTATTACTATAAAAATTCAAATCCTAAACTTAGTCTCTATTCAAAAACTTATTATCAATCAAGGCAAGGAGTCAAACTGTATTTCTCAACTAGTCTATTATTTCACCCTAAGTCAAATGCATCTTTATGACCATGAAATTTTGATTCAGGGTTCTTCAACTCTAACTCTTATGCCTTATTTTTATAAAATTTTGATGGTACTATCCCTTAGTTCTATCAAGCCTTTTAATCTGCCCATGTAACGAGTCTTAGGTCAGTAATTCTCAAACCAGACAGTTTTAGTGCACCGGGTGAGAAAACACCCCAAAGACTTAAAGACTTAAGGAAACAAGACTACAAAACGAAGAATTTTATTTATTAAATAGACCACTTTTATGTGTGAATACATATACTTTATGAGCCACAAATACCCAGCTTAATCAGAGAATTTTGATATATATGACATAGAATCTTTGTTGGATTAATCATGAAGCCGTAAACTGAGTTTGTAAAGCTGATTTTTCTTGTATTCGGTATTATTAGTTTTATCAGTTTTCTATCAGTTTATGATGTTTTCTTAGTTTAGGAGATAACTCAGGTTATATGAACTCAGGATACGGTAATGTGAGATGTAAGATATACAAATGAGAGTTTCTTTACTTGAATTATTCCTTCGACGTATTAATCTTACGGATCTTTAATTTGGGCTTGTATAACTCATTTTGTCATATTTGCTTTACTTACTGCCTCCTTTCCTACTTTTGTATGCATGTGCTCACGACACAGTTTTCAATACATGCTTTTTGACTCAGATTTATCAATACATGTGTGCTTGTCTTTGCACGCTACTTGGCTTTCGCCTCACCTCTCATTAGGGAGTTTTGACTCCCCTAGATCTATATGTCCATATCCGAGGGCTTGAAGCTTGTGATTCTCATGGCTGATCAAAGTAGGCGGTGAAAGCATGTATCATCGGTAAACTGTCTGGAGTCCTTTTCTTGCAGGCTCCTTGTTCGTCTTTTGAGTTTTCCTGTTATAACTCGTGAATATCTTTTATACTGTTCATAATTGTATATCTCTTTATAATCTCGCATTTGCGCCTATCAGTGATATAATATTATTGTAATATTGAGTCATATCCTGTGATAACTTTGTAATTATGCTTATATGTTCGAATGTATAATGCATCACGTACTTTCGTACTCTGATTCTTGCATGTACTGATACTTAGCGTATATATGTGATGGTATTTTCGACCTGCATATATATATTGCAGTAACGTCTCCGTACCCACGGATCTGAGCATTACAGTATTCTTCCCACCAGACAATGTAATCGGGTATACAGCGATTCCTGTACCATTTTAAACGACTTCATTAGTGTCGCTGCCCAACCAGTAATCCCGCAGATCAAGTTTCACCCAATATGACACATAATTTCACCCATCAAATCCAGGAAGTTGACATTAGAGGACGATCCCTGGTAATTTTTCCACAATTTAAACTATACAAAATTGGAACTTTAACAAAACCCAGTTGTCTTGCCGCGGGTGAGGATGGCAGACCTCCAAACTCCACTTGCCATTCTCTGAAAGCCACAAGTCATATAGTTGCAGTACAGCAGCGCAGAAAGTCTGGGCTTGAAAATATATATCCCTACCAGATTGGCAAGGAGACATATAAGAGTTGACGACTGGATGTAGATGAGGAAAAACAGTGGAAGAAAAAGGTAAACATGTCTTTGAAGAGAAGGGGATAAATTTAGAAACATGAAGAGGACATGAGAATTTGGTAAGAGAAGATTTAATCATGAAGGAACTAGCTTGCTATTAGTGACTAGGGAAGGACAAGTCATGTGCAGCCAAGTTTGAAGAAGCCACAAAAGGACCAGAAGGAACAGCAGTCTTTTCCAAGTGGCTGGAGATCAATTGCCAAGTCAGCGATATAAGAGGCCTAGAAGTAGGGGTGTCACCGGATACGGATTATCCGCGGATATCCGCATCCGAATCCGCCTCCAATCCGGATACGGATATCATTTTTTCACATCCGTTGGTATTCGTATTCGTATCCGTATCCGAAAGGTAGGTGCGGATACGGATATGGTAAACGTAATATCTTATTCGTATTCGATCTGATATCTGAATGTTGCGTGCTTCATAATGATATCGGTATGGAGGAGACTATTCTTCAATAGAATAAAGCATTAAATTTTGATATTTTGAGTTGGTGAAAAAGTAATAGTGG
Source organism: Agave tequilana (assembly GCA_038442645.1). NCBI lineage: Eukaryota > Viridiplantae > Streptophyta > Magnoliopsida > Asparagales > Asparagaceae > Agave > Agave tequilana. The sequence goes on from JAVJIF010027486.1 coordinate 40,144, forward strand.
AAAGTATTCGATTCTTGCAAGAGTACCACAAGATATTTTGAATATTTCGACATCAACCATGGCATCCGAATCGGCATTTAGCACGGAGGACGTGTAATTTATTGTTATAGAAGTTGAATGACAATGAATATGATGAATGTATTGATATGTACACAATAATATCATAGTATGTATCACATTTAATATTGTAGTAGATGAGATAAAAAGTAATATAAGTATTTCTGTTTAATTTATCTTTAACCATATCCATTTTTTACATATCCGATTAGTATCCGCATCCTATCCGCTAATATCCGATTTATATCTGATATCCGATTTTGGCGGATATGGATATCATTTTTTCACATCCGCCAATATCCGTATTCGTATCCGTATCCGAAGGTTGGGTGCGGATATGAATATGGTAGAGGTAATATCCGATCCGTATCCGATCCGATGGCACCCCTACCTAGAAGGCAAGAACCAAAGGCCAATGATTAATTTGGTTCAGCTTTGGTGATGAAGCCGCCACATTGGTAATTCATTTGTGATGTACGCAGAACTTAAGCTACTCAGGGTGCAGTGTAGCCACACAGTGAGGAAACACACATGTTCCTCTTTAGATACATCCGAGTCATGTTTACAATAGGCATAAGTGTATTCTTTGAGGTTGTTTTTGTTTGGGACAGGATAGAGTTTGGATGCTTTAATTGTGAGTTGAACATTGTTGGAACAAATAAGGCAGCTGCAAGGAGAAACACCCAAGAGGACATACAAGTCGAGAAAGGTTATAGTGGCAGGATCATCATGAGAAGTGAGCAATTGCTAGCCGGTGACCAAAAGTATGTAGTGACAGCTAAGGAGATTGAATTGGTCCTATGTTAAGGTTAATGGTGGAGGAGATGAAATTATCTATGGAATTTTCTATGCCCAAAGCTCTTCAAGTTTCACCATAGCTCCCCTAACTCTAGTATTCCAGTTATCATCAAAAACTTTAATGGGCTTAGGTCAGGATTTGCAAGGTTGAGGATCAGGATAACTATCAAAACAATAATTATTTGCAGATCTACCCAGGAGAACTAGATCTTGAGCAAAATAGGGGAAATTCATCAGAGCAATGAGAATAGCGCAAATCAGGGAGATAAGGGCCAAATTCTAGATGGTCAAGATCATATCGGATAACAATACGGTCGAGTTTGCTGCAAACAGGGTCTTCAAAAAACTTCTAGCGTACGTCAGGAGATTCATTGAAATTGGAAGGGGAAATTGAAAATCCTTATCATGAGAGGATCCACCAATATTAGTGAAGCAGAAGCCATCACAGTGATAAAAACGGTAACTGTGACCACCACGTGTATAGTTGAAGTAGGATGAAAGAGGGGCAAAATCGTGAGAAAACTTGAACTTTCAATTGAAAGGATAGAAGTGGGCCCCATCGGCTGAGAAGCAGCGGGAGCTTGGGATGTTGGAACACCAACAACCATGGCAAGTTAATTTGAAGAAATTTTGAGTAAGAAGACTAAAGCGTGATAGTATTCTAAAAAGGAAAATAAAGGAAGGGAAGAGAAGTAAAGGAAGTTGAAAAGAATTTATTGAGAATTTTTAAAATAAAGAAGTGATGAAAAATCCAAAAGAAATCATAGCGGATTGAGAAAATCAAACCAAAACAGATTTAGGGCCTGTTTGGTTGTCGTAACTGACCATAATTCGTAAGTCGTAATTAGTAAAATCTTTTACAGTTGTAAATGAGTTACATGCATGTAAGCTTTATAGTGTTTGGTTGGTATTATAAAGTTGTAAGTGGAAAAGTGTATTATGTTTTACGATGTTCGGTTGTCGTAATGTGTAAGTCGTAAGTGAAAAAGTTGACCAAAAAATTAACTATTTGGTGATTTAAAAAGTTTTAATATTGCAAATAAATATTAAAAATGTTAAATATTAAAAAAATTTAATATTAACATAAAAAAATAATACAAATTTGCATGACCATAAAATTAACTGTAACTGGGCTGTAAGTGAGTGATAATTAGATTGTGTAAGCCTTTTACGAATTACGGTCCAAACAAACGCCGTAGTTGTAACTGAGTTGTAAGTCATTTACGATTTACGGACTTTTACGCTAAACAAACGGCCCCTAGAGTAGATTCCTAAAAAGGGCGGGAAAAGACCTCACACACTCAGCATGTGATGGTTGTCTTACATGGTCATTGCACATAGTGATCAATTCCGCATGAGGCATCATTAATCTCTATGTAGGGGGCATGTGTTTACATTGAAAGTTTGCCGGGTAGTAGCGACTTCTAACAAGGCAGGATAGTGGCTCCAATTGGCGGTTCAGAAAGAGAGTGAGATTATTTGAGTGATATAGTGGCTTCTCAAGCTCAAACCCAAGAGTGGCGGCATAGAAGAAAACTTGAGCTGAAAGAGCTAGCGACAGTTGTGAATGAGCCAGCCCTATTCAAGTTACCAGCGACACAAAAGCCCAGACAGTTAGAATGTGCCAGAAGTAGTGGGGAACGTTGGGAACTATCATTTATAACCGCGAAGGCGTAGCCAAGGGCTATAATAAGGATGAAAATGATTCCAGAACGGGCTCCTCAATCAAAACCACAAACTTCTATTTTGCATGTATTTGCTTTATCTGCGTTGCATATTTGGATTGTTGATTCTTTCATTCTATAAAGATCCTAAGAGAAACTAAAAGTTTTTCCTGTATTCTTTTACCATTTTCATGTACTGTTTTTGCATAATCTTGCTCCGGGAGTGAATAATTCAATGGATAGGAATAGTTTCAATATAATTGATCTTTACCTCGTGAAATTTGCTTCACCTTTTTTGTTCTGCGCCCTTCAGTTAAAATTGAGCATTTTAAACGAGCGGAATTGAGTGAGAGGCCACATTTGCTTGCTTTAGTTGGATGTCTTTTCTACCTACCATAGCTTTATTCTTTGGAGTACACGTATTCTATTTTATACCGCATTTATGTGTGTTTCGATATGCTTGACAGAATTTAGAGTTCTACAATTTCTCTTGCCCGCCTTAGCAGTGACCTGCACCTGTCTTGCGGAGTTAGCTAGCCTCAAAATAAGGCCAGTAAACTGTCCCTCTTTCTTATTGCAGCGGGCCACCACACCAGGTCTATGCCAGGCGCCAGTAAAACCTATAGAGGATTGCCCGCCTGCAAGGCCAGGAGACTTGTGAGTAGGGTTGGCAGACGGGTCGCGACCCGTCAGACCCGACCCGACCCGACCCGGAGTTATCGGGTTTGAGTTTGGGCTAATCAGAATTGGGTCATAATCGAGTCAATCCGTCTGACCCGATTATTAAATGGGTAGGATCGACATGAAGGCCCTGTTTGGTCAAGGATGAAAGTGAGGAAGTGGTAATAGTTCCCTTTGAAACTTGAGAATTGGTCAGTAAGTTTTCCGGTGTTTGGATGTTGTTGAGAAGTATGGTTTGAAAAATGTTATGTCTTTTCCGGTATTTGGATGGTAATGTGGAAGTGAAAGTGAAAAAGTTGACTACAAAGTTGGCCATAAAATAATATTAAAATAAAAATTAATTAAGAAAAATAAAAAATGTACTGTAATTAGAATGCAAGTGAGCTTTATATGATTAAAAAATTAACTGTTTTGTGCTTCAACTTATTACAAATTAGATTTACATGACCACAAAATAAACTGTAACAATTTGAAAGTGAGAAAATGGTTGTATAAAAGAGAGAAGACAAAAGAGAAAAGGAAAATGTTTTTCTTATTTTTCTTTTCCGGTGTTTGGATAGATAGGAAAGTGAGCAATTATACATCCTCATTTCCTTACTTCCGCCCATTTCCTTGTGACCAAACAGGCCCGAACCCGTCAGACCCGATTATTTTCTTTCCTCTTCGGCCTCCTCCCTTCGATTTCCTCCGCTGCCACCCCCGTCTCCTCTCCTTCGTCTAAATTTAGTTGTCAAAAAATATGTGTGAGCCCAATTTTAAACCCATGACCTCTAATGTGTGAGTTTAGTGCAATGACCAACTATACCACCCAACAATTTGGTAATATAGTGTAAAGAAATTGTATTAAAAGTTTAATAATCGGGTCAAACCGGTCAGCTTGGCTCGACCCGACTAAGTCTGGGTCGGGTCTGGGCCTGAATTTTTGACCCGTATCATAATCGGGTCGGGTTGACCCGACCCGATTATTATACGGGTCGGGTCGGGTCGACCCGACCAATTGCCACTCCACTTGTGAGTAAAACACTCAAAAAAAAAAAAAAACATTAAAAATAAAGAGAAGGTCCTAACTGAAGATAGGAACTCTGTGCTTAATTATGCTTTGCAAAATGGATGATGACGCGGTAGCACGCTTTTGGTGATCCGCCCAAAAAGCTTTGTAAAACATTTAAAATTGTATAAGATAATTTTGCTTAAAAGAGATTATATAAGACAATCAAACAACTCTGTACTCCTTTGTTATAAATTTGTATATGCTCTTTCAAGTACACGCAAGAAACCATTCACTAATCCAATGAACCACTCAAATATAATATTATTCCAACTCCTTGAGATACATAAATTAAGTAAGTTAATGTTACATAAATGATTAGAAAGTTGTGTTTGTGAATCTAGATCATTCTTTTATAGGTCTAGTTCATGGCTCTGGGGAGAAGGGGAGCATGGCTTTTAAAGTGTGAAGATATTTGGAAAAGCCTATGTGCTTTGCATTGTAGGAATGATTGGATTAGGTTTCTTATTGTTAAAAATCAGAATTCATATCTTCGATTGGTGGAAGGAATGATGCCACACTCACCTTCATGTTTCATTTTTTATTAATGCATACCGTTTATGTGTTGGGATTTGAGTCGAACAAATAGTCTCATATCGGCTAGACATGGGGATGATCTTGAGTATATAAGGATTTGGACAACTTCAACTAGAAGGCTAGTCTTTTGAGATAGTGCCCATGTCCTTTAATTGATGTTAGAGTCATGCCCTAAACTCCTTTGCAAAATGGGCGTGCCAGCACTTACGCGGTATAGAGTGACCGACTGCAGTTGGTAACTTTCACATAAGGTCGTGCCTGCCCCACACAGTGAAGAGTTAGATCTCGATCGAGCATTTGATCTCCCATTGTGAAGAAAAGTTAAGCTTACAAGGGAGACTCTTTGTTTAAGGGTATAAGGATTTGGGCAATTTCACCTAAAAGGCTTTAAGATGATGCCCCAAGTCCTTCATTATGTTATAATAATAGCATACATTGCAAACAAGAGAGAGATTGTAGATGTTATTTCTCCTTGACTAACTTCACTTATTCGCCAGATACCTAGCAGAGAGTCCAAGATTCAAGTCTGGTTATGGACTTGTGTTAAAAAATAAAAATAAAAACCTCTTCACTTATTCTGGACAATAAAACAAAAATATAAATCAACAATTAATTCTAAAGTTACGACTATCAATAGACACATAGGGTGGTCATTAATCGATTGCCCCTAAAAGTTAATGTGAAATTATGTTTATATCTATTGTCACTCTATAAAAAAATTACTGCAATGCTAACATAAAATTATTGTGGTTTCAAATAGAGACACTCTCTGGTTACCTCTAATTAGAATTTTTGTAGCAGTTACGTTACATAGGCAATATATATATATATATATATATATATATATATATATATATATATATATATATATATATATATATATATATATAAATTAAGAAATATCTTCTTATGCTATAAAAATTTGCCAAGAAATCCTTTTATTTTATTAAATTAAAAAATCTTTATATTTTATAAAATTCCACATAAAGTCGTTAAATGCACGTCTGCAAACATGGCGACGAGACCACATACTTAGTAAAAAAAGAAGAAGAGAGAATGCATTTTCTGTTAGTATTTTGAGTGCATCATATTCATTAGAGAAGAATACAGGTTCAGATGGAGGTGTTACAACCTTCAGAGATCAAGCACGGACATGTACATGACTTATGTTATAAATCGACTTATGAGTTTATTAGTCGACTTATGATTTAGCCTAGTCGACTTATACTTTGGTATAGTCGACTAGTGCAAGCCAACAGAGAGTTGGAGTTCTCAGATTTTATCAGAGTAGTCGACTAATAAATAGGTATAGTCTGTATATGTCGACTTATACTAAGACCAAGATAGACTTATACTAAGGTATAGTCGACTAGAGTCGGGTTCTGACAGTTTCCAAAGTTTGTACTATTTCTAGTCTGAATTGGACTCGGGTTTTTTCCCTCTAAGGCAGTGCTGATGGACTACTGAAGTTTGAGTTAGATTAAGATCATCCTAAGTGCTTATAAAAATCTGTTGGGGTTGGCCTTTGAAGGCAAGTCAAGAGAAGTCAAGTTTTTGAGAAATTCCACCATTGAGAGTTGTGAGAGAGAGATCTTCTTGTAACTCTTGTATTTTTTTCTCTATTTTCAATAAAGTTTCTCCCTTCTCCCCGTGGGTAGGCACTTACTGAACCACGTTAAATCTGGTGTTATTTAGTTGGGTGGTGATTAGACTCAATTGCTTACTAGTGGTATATCTTCGACGTTTTCGCTATCAAGTCTTCACTCGGTGTTTTCTTTATTGTTGTATCGGTGTTGATCAACAACAATTGGTATCAGAGCAATATCTAGAAAGGCGACCACGACAACCAAGTTTGAGGGGGAGAAATTTGACGGGAAGTCCAACTTTCTGTTGTCGAAGATGCGAGTATTGTTGTTGCTTGTGAAGAAGAGCACACACAAGACTCTGCTTGGTATTGAGAAGAAGTCATTGAAGATGAAAGATGATGAATGGAACGACATCGACTTCCGCGCAAAGGCGAGGATCATATTATGCCTATCAGACGAGATCTTCTACAACGTCATGAATGAGAAAATAACTGCTAGTCTTTGGTGTAGGCTATAGAACCTTTACATGGCAAAGAGTTAGTTGAACAGGCTCTTCATGAAGAAGTAGTTATACAGCATTTGGATGAAAGAATATACGCCTATTCTACAATATCTTAATACTTTTAATAGGATTTTAAGCGACATATGGCTCTGGAGGTTAAGCTAGAAGAAGAAGACAAAACTCTTATATTACTCTCTTCTCTACCATCAGGTTATGACCACTTAGCTACCACCATCATATATGATAAGAAGACCCTAGAGTGAAGATGTCAAGCAGATACTCCAGAACAATGAGCTGATGAAGAAGACAGATTTTATAAAGGAGACCTCAGGACTGATTGTCAAGGGCTAGAAGGGGAGATCAAAGAGTAGGGGATTCAAAATGGATCCAAAAGCTTTAATAGTTTTGCTTGCTATTTTTGCAAGAAACATGGCACATCAAGAAAAATTGTACGAAATACAAGGAGACGCTGAAGAAGAAAGGCAGTAAGAATTCTGATGGGGCTAGTAGAAAGTCAGATCAAGCCGGTGTTGTCAAAGAAGTAGATAAGACTCTGTGTGATGTCTTAACGGCTGAGTCAGGAAAGAAAAAAATACTTGAATGCTTGGTTACTTGACTCGGGGTGCACACACCACATATGCTCAAAAAGATAGTGGTTCAGTACTTATAAACCTTACGGATGGATACTCTGTCCTGATGGGTAACAACGTGTGCAAGACGATTGGCATTGGCAACATCCGTATGAGGATGTTTGATGGACATGTTCCAATCCTCATGAACGTACGTCATGTTCCAGACTTAAGAAAGAGTCTTCTCTCGTTGGGAGATTTGAAAGCTCAAGGGTGTAAGTTTTCAGGTGCAGATGGAGGTATAAAAGTTACCAAGGGATCCATGACAATTCTCAAAAGAGAAAGGACTGCAAACTTGTACAAGATGATAGGATGCATTATTATTAGTGATGCGTTAGTAGCAACAGAGAAGAAGGATACTACAAGGCTTTGGCACATGCGTGTTGGAGACATGAGCGAACAAGGTCTTCAAGTCCTACACAAAAAGGATGCTCTACCAAGTATCAAATATTGCAAACTTGATCTTTATAAATTTTGCACATGGGCAGACAACGTAGTGCAGCTTTCTTTACATCACAACATAAGACAAAGGGTGTGAGGACCTTCTCCAATAACATCCATAGGGGGTGCTAGGTATTATGTTACATTCATAGATGATTTCTCTATGAGAGTTTGGGTATACTTCTTGAAGCAGAAATGGAAAGTATTTCAAAAGTTCAAGGAGTAAAAAATTACGGTGGAGAATCAGAAAGGGCGAAAGGTGAAAATCTTGAGGTGTAACAATAGAGGCGAGGATACCTCTACAGAATTCAAAGCTTACTTAGCAAGCAAGGGCATCAAACACCAGCTAAATATTTCAAGACGATCAGAATAGAATGGAGTAGCAGAGCGCATGAATCAAACACTTACAGAGCATGCCCGCAGTATCAGGTTACAGGAAAATATGTCAGAAGGATTTTAGGCAGAGGCGGTGAATCATGCGAGTTACCTAGTAAATAGCTTACTATCAATAATCATTGATCTTCAGATCCCAAAAAAGATATGGCAAGAAGAGTTTGTGGATTATTCAATCTTACAGATTTTCGATTATCTAGCGTATAGTTTGGTTGATAGTGAAAAAGAAACAAGCTAGAGTCCAAGTCTAAGAAATGTATCTTCATCTGGTTCACCAAAGGAGTCAAGGGTTTCAGACTTTGGGATCCCAAGATAAGGAGCGCCTTTACCAGTAAAGATGTGGTGCTTGACAAAATGTTGCAAGACAAGTCAGAGACGGAGGATAAAGTGCAAGGTGGAGCTTCAGATAGTCCGACAGATACTCAAAAAAAAAGTTGAGTTCTCAGAGACCCTAGAAGGCCTGACGGGTCAGAAGAGGACTCCTCAGATTCAGATGGAGACGAATGAAAGGCTACTCAAGGGCAACCTAGACTGTTGAGGCGGTCAGTCAGAATTTCGGTACCTCTAGTAAGGTATGGCTGGGAAGATGATTATGTCTCCATCGCACTAGTAACAGAAATATGGGATCCCAGTAGTTACAGGGAAGCGATCAAGGCAGATGACCGCGACAAGTGGATTACAGCCACGGAGCAAGAGATAGAGTCTTTGGATAGAAATCAAACATGAAAATTGGTAGATCTTCCAAAAGACTCTAAGGCAATGGTTGCAGATGGGTCTTTCGCAAGAAAGATAATGAACAGTACAAGATAAGATTAGTTGCCAAGGGATATGCTCAGAAGGAGGGTATTGACTACAATGAGATCTTCTCTCTTGTAGTCATGATACGTCTATTCGGATGTTATTGGTGATAGTAGCTTAGTTTGATATAGAGTTAGAACAGATGGATGTCAAAACAATGTTTTCACATGGTGAACTGGAGGAGAAGATATACATGAAGCAACATGAAGGTTATATTTAGAAAGGTCAGGAAAACAAAACGTGTTCTCTAACTAAGTCCCTTTATGGACTTAAGCAATCTCCCAGGCAGTGATATAAACAATTCGACTCTTTCTTGATCAAGACCAGATACTATATCTATTTCAAGTAGGATGATGATCCTACATATTTGTTGTTATATGTGGATGATATACTGATTGCTGCAAGAAATAAAGCATATATTCAGAAGTTTAAAGCTCAGCTAAAGAAGAAATTTGACATGAAGGATTTGGGAGAAGCCAAGAAGATCATAGGTATGGAGATCACTCGAGACAGAGGCTCAGCCAGACTTTGGCTATCCCAGGAGAATTATGTTCTCAAGGTATTGAAAAGATTCTACATGACAGAAGCAAAATCAATCAGCACTCCTTTAGCGGGTCACTTCAAATCATCCTCCAAGTAGTGTTCATAATCACTGAAAGAGAAGGAGGAGGAGATGTCCCGAGTAGCATATGCTAGTGCGATGGGATCACTCATGTATACTATGGTCTGTATTAGGCCTGACTTAGCCTATGTGATTAGTACAATAAGTCGGTTCATGCAAATCTAGGAAAGTAACATTGGAAAACAATTAAGTGGGTGCTACGATATTTATGAGGGACTGCGAGACTAGGCTTGGTGTTTCAGAGTTTAGAAATAGGAAAGCTTAGGAAATTACAAGGCTATATTGATGCAGATTATGTAGGGGATCTTGATCAGCGAAGATTTACGATGGGCTATGTGGTCACGATAGCTGATTGTGTCATTATTTGGAAGACAGAGTTACAAGATATTTTTATTTCTTCAACGATAGAGACAGAGTACATGACTGCAGTTGAGACGTCAAAGAAAGCTTTGTGGTTGAAAGAATTGATCGAGTTTTAGTATAATGCAGGATCCAATTCGGGTTTATTACGACAGTCAGAGTTCTATTCATCTTGCTAAGGATCACAAGTATCACAAGAGGACGAAGCGCATTGTTTTGAGTTATCATAAGATACGTCAATGGGTCATGGATGACAAGTTGATCGACTTGATGAAGATCATCACGAAGAAGAATCCGGCGGGTATGATGACAAAGACCATCCCGATGGAGAAGTTCAGAGCCACTCTGGACTTCATCAAGGTTCTCCAAAGATAAGGTGGAGAATATGCTTTTGGGAGGGAGCCATGTGAGTCACAAAAGGGGGAGAAAGCACAGTGAATGAAGCAGAAGCCAATTTCTATGAAGGAATCGATGAACGTGAGTCAAGGTGGAGATTGTTAGTATTTTGAGTGCCTTATATTCATAAGAGAAGAATACAAGTTCAGGTGAAGGTGTTACAAGCTTTAGAGATCAAGAACTGACATGTGCAGGACTTGTGCATGTTATAAGTCGAATTATAAGTCTATCTCTATTAGTCGACTTATGATTTAGCTTAGTCAACTTATACCTTATACTTTGGTAAAGTCGACTAGTGCTAGCTAACAGAGAGTTGAGGTTCTCGGATTTTATCAGAGTACTCGACTAATAAATGGGTATAGTCGACTAATACATGATATTAGTCAACTTAAACTAAGCCCTAGTCGACTAGAGTCGGGTTCTGGCAGTTTTCACATCTGGTTCTGTGTCCAGTTTGGATTGGTCTCTGATTTTCTTTTTCTCTAATGTAGTGTTGATTGGATTGTTGAAGTTTGGATTGGATTAGGATCATCCTAAATACCTATAAAAATCCCTTGGGTTGGCCTTTGAAGGCAAGTCAAGAGAAGTCAAGTTTATGAGAAATTTCACCATTGAGAAATGTGAGAGAGAGAGAGAGATCTTCTTGTAACTCTTATATTTTCTTCTCTGTTTTCAATAAAGTTTCTCCCCTCCTCCCCATGGATGTAGGCACTTTTGTCGAACCACGTTAAGATGATGTTCTTTGGTTGTGTGGTGATTAATCTCAATTGCTTGCCAGTGACAGATCTTCTACATTTCCGCTGTCGAGTCTTTAACTCGGTATTTTCTCTGTTGTTGAATTGGAGTTGATCAACAACATCTTCCACCTCATATATTGCCACTACATTGGTAGTCACACGTTTGAGTGTAATAAGCAGGATCGGGTTAGCTCCTTCGCGCGTTGTGAGTCGTCCATCACAGTTGATGGATGGCTTGATGGGGAGAGAGAAAAATAGCGCACGAAGGACCACTCCTTCGCGCGAAAAGGAGCTAACCCGCTCCAATAATAAACATTATTTTTTCACAAAATAATAAGCTATTTTCTAATTAGATATTTTTAAATCAACAACACATGTAATAAAAAGAAAGAAAGATCATTAGCTTCTGGATTAATGACAAAATAAAAGTATTATGTGTGAAATTTAAAAAGAGTATATACATAATCCCATAGAGAATAGATAAACTTTTTGCATAACCTTGATATATAATAGAGAAGCATTTTCTACATTTTATTCTATATTCAATAATTTTAATGCCGCAAATACTCTAAAAAACAAAATTTAATGCTGCAAAATTAATAGAAAGTTTGTAATAATGAATTTTAAGAAAAGAGTTTATTAAAAAAAAAAAATGAAAATTGGCACCAAGGCCGGTTTGTTTTGCAACATTTGGGAGGAAAAAGGAGGAAGAGATTCCTCTCTCTCTCTCACGTGCGCGCGTTTAACCGCTGGCGAAAGAGGCCCTCTTCTGCCACATTGGTTGCCCCGCTGGCGGCCTTGCTGGCAGAAGTGGAGAAGATTTTCCCCTCAAAAAACTAGCGGAGCTGGTAAGAAGCACGCGGATCCAGGTTATAGGCAAGAGAGTGGAGAGAGAAAGGTGATTTTGATTTTGATTTTTTTTTTTTTTTTTTTTGATTTTTTTTTTCCTTCTTCCCATCATCCCCCAATCAAACAGCAATCAAGAAGAGGGGAATCTTCCCCTCCTCAAGTCTCTCTTCCCTTCCCCATCTTCCCTATTCATCTCTCTTCCGGGCTCGAAACAGGCCCCAGGAGTCTTGAACTCATGACACGACACATCATTGGTTCCATACACCCGAAAACAATATAAAATGCACATGTTCTCTCCAATTATTTTATCCAGAAGCAAATTCCAGGAAGTGCATAAGAACAATTAAGGAACTTTAGAATGGCGGAAAGCGAATGAAATGATTCATTAAAAGGCTTCACTCGTAAGTGAGAATCTCTATATTTGTGTACATGCATGAATAATTCTAAAAATATTATGATATGTAAAGTTTTGGCTTAGATCAATTGTACATTGCGCCCTCAAAGATCTTTATTTTAAGGAAGCAGTATTGAATCGTTGCGTAGTGCATGTCCTGTGATGCAAATTGCAAAACATCATGCACACACAAAGAAACTTTCTGGCTATCTTTCATACTGATGACTTGATCCATCTTAAATTAGTTTTATGTGAGAATCTCTTTTCTGAAGTATTTTTGAATTCTCTTTTCTTTAAATTACAACTATGGAAATAGTTTTATGCATTAAATGTTACGTTTGGATCCCTGTAGAACCCATTAAGTTATCTTTTTTATTCTAAAAGGAAAAAAGGTCTTTTTTTTGACTAATTTTCTTAATACCTCTCTAAATGTTCATGATTTCCTCAAAAAATTCTTCTCAACTTGAGCAATTCCAAATAGCTATCTATCTTAAATATTCCTTAAATACCACCTTCTGTTAAATACCTGTACGAAGGATAATCACGTAGGTTGCACTTGCATGTGCCTAGTTTATGATCAAATTACCCTTAGATCATTGTATAACACAATTTTCTGATGATAAATTAAGAATATTTTGATCATAAATAAGTCTTATGTAACCGGCGTGACCAAACTCACTTGATGGTTATTTAATGAAAGGTGGCTTTTTGAGAACTTTGAGGATAGTTCAAGAGAATTATTTATGGCTGCATAAGTTTTAGGGTATTAAAGTCACTGTCACTACACCAAAACTCTGAAGTTATGATGAATGTTGAGGTATTTATATTTTAACATGCTTTCGCACAATGAGCGCATATTTTTTATCGGTAGAAACCTGGCGGTATTTTATTTTTAAATTCACTTTTAAATGTACGCCCAATGAAATTTGAATCTGAATTGCTTTAATATTATATTAAAATTCATATTAAATATAAATACTTGTCACTAAATCAAAATTTTAAAACTGAGACGATGATTGAGATATTTATATTTTAACAAAAAAGAATACGTGATACTCATCTTTTTTAGTATACCTGCCACTAGCTATCAACAGTTCTCTTTCTTTTTCTCTTTTTTTCTTCCATTTTTGTTCTTTTGTTCCCTTTCATATTCCTCTCCTCTCCTCACATTAAATGCTTTCCCTGCTCACCCTTCGTCCTCCCCTTCTCTCTTTCATTTGTTGCAGCTAACCCTTCTTCCAAGACTTGTGATCTCCAATAGGAAATTTCAGAGAAGCACTGTTCCTTTTGGTGGCTACAGCTTCATCTGTCTTGGTTGCAGTGAACAACTGCTTCTTCTGAGAGAGAAGTTCAAGCAAAGAGGGGGAAAGGTTCTGACCTTTTCTTCAGATTTTAGAGAGCTCAGGTCAAATTTCATATCTCTTGTTCATATAATCTTGTGTGTGTGTGGTGTTGGTGGGTGTTTGGGTGGATGGAGGGGGGGCGTGGGTGTGGGGGGGCGGGGTTGTGACCTATGGTTTACAATATTCTTTATGGGTTTCTTTGGTACAATATAGATCAACAAGATCTTTCAAGTTACAGCAAGAAACTAGGGCTAAGTATGAGAGAATGTTCACTGTAGAATCTAAGCAATTAATTTGACCTCATGGAATCATCCTTAGAAATTGATACAGTTTATGTGCTAAATTCTTCCTGAAATTATCCATCAGTACCATATCAAAACCCTAACCCGAATATTCTTGCGACATCACTTGAAGACCCCTGTATAAATTTAATCTAATCTCCTCCAACTAAAGTGACCATTGTTGCCAAAAAAAAGTTTTAAGAAAAAAGAATAAGAAAACTTCAATTATATAGTTCAATTTATGGTTATAATCCTTCAAGACATATTCACAAACTGCAAATTCTTGCTTCAATTTCTTAAAAATATGTAATTATCTATTCCGGTAAGAGACTGCTGGATTTTCTTCTCTTGATCTTCTTTGTTCTTCCATTATCATCATCATCATCTTGATGTAGCAAGGAAGTAGATGGCATCTTCATCATCATCGTCGAGCGGTTCCAGCAGCTCGCCTTGCGCCGCTTGCAAGTTCTTGAGGAGGAAGTGCATGCCCGGCTGCATCTTCGCCCCCTACTTTCCCCCGGAGGAGCCACAGAAGTTCATCAACGTCCACAAGATCTTCGGCGCAAGCAACGTCACCAAGCTCCTCAACGACCTCCTCCCTCACCAGCGCGAGGACGCCGTCAACTCTCTCGCCTATGAGGCCGAGGCTCGGATCAAGGATCCGGTGTATGGCTGTGTTGGCGCCATCTCCGTCCTCCAGAGTGAGGTGCAGAGGCTTCAGAAGGAGCTCGACGCCGCCAATGCCGAGCTCCTGCGATTGACCAGCTGCGCCGAGATTCCATTGCCATTGCTGCCGCTGCCACCACCGCCGCAAATTGGTCTCCAACGAGCTCCTAATTACTATCCAGCTGGTTCCCTTCTTTTTTATCCTCCATGGACTCCTCCTACTACAACTAATACTGACAACAACAATAATAATCCTTCAGGTGACATAAACCGAAGAAGAGGAGGGTTATGATCCCTAAACGTGAATATATTATATATTTTAATAATCGTCGAATTAATGAAAATATATTGGTCGAGGATGTATCTTGGTAAGAAATAAAACCATAATGATTATGATATGTGGGCTACATTCTGCCAATAACACTATTTATATCTTCTGTTATTCTCCTTTGGTTTCATTATGAATGAATGCATTATTGCAGTGTTTTGAGTTTGATCAGCTGCATGTGGAGCAAGTTTATTGTTCTTGAGTGGAGGTTATATTCTCTTTGCTAGTGTCATGGGGAAAATTCTGCTTTCTTGTTATGGCAATTAATAAATAAGTGTTTATGCTCATATTCTCATTTCTTATCACCCTTTGGATCATCATATTCTTAGTTATGCTAATTATTTTTTTAAATGCAATCTTTCTTTTAGCTGCACCCATTTGCTGAACAATGATCACACCTCTTTAAAAAGTATAGTATAATATAGGTCATCCTTATGATGGGCCTAATTTGGATCCTCATGCAATGTTGTATTTGTTTATCGTGAGATTAAAGGTACTAATTATATATATTCCCTTTCATGATCTCCATTTGCTAAAAAACTCAAAGTTGAAGAGATAGAAACAATAATGTGTACTTGTATTATTGTATGTTATGTACTTAATTAATTATATCTTAGAGCATTGTATGGATCTTCAATAGTTTTACAATTCTTATATATCCTTTGGCTTTCTTAGTATATTGATCTGAATGGCTTTCGCGCATGCATCAAGTTCAACAGAAATAGGTTCTTTCTCGACTGTATGTTTATATGAGGAGTATCGTGGCCATATCTTTTGTCATACATTGACCTTAGCTAGCTAAGGCTTCTTATATGTTATATAGGTTTTATATATGCATGATCTGCTTGCTTGGAACGGTTCATCTTGAGAAGCTACGCGACTCGAGTTGTAGAAAGTTGTATTGCAGCTAGTAATGTCCATGTACAATACAAAAACGTGAAGTAGAGTTAAAGATTAAGAGAGAGATTTTATATTATTTGAACGGTAGTTTTCCACATGTTGTGTTTTTTCCGTCGGTACTAATTAATACGAGTTATGTATGGTTTCTTTCAAATCTTTGTTTCCAAATCCATTTAAAAGCACGCGCAAATGGATTGAATCTGAGTGGCTCTAATATCATTGTAATGCCTTTGTTAACTTCTACACACAAACTTCGAAGTGATAATTTGAATTCATTTGGCATAGTACTAATATAGCTATTGGTTGAATTATATAATCTACCAAACATAATCTGGCCTTAAAAATCAGTTTACTTGCGTGCAAAATAATTTATATGTTGAAGCTTTTGACCAAGTTTTGTTTGGTACCATGACGAGTGAGGATCCATGATTGAAAAGGCCACGGTTATAGAGAATTTTAAGGTATACCATATACATAACCAGGTTATTATTATCAGACTACTTACAATGTTGTCCATTCTCTTCAACGGTGCATTGCACTCAAAACATAAAATAATTTCTTCGCGAAGAAAGACCTTTTTTGCACGAAAAGAAAGAGAAAAGAAGAAACAAGAAATTCTATAAATTATTAATTACTATACGAATGCTAGAAACAGGCATGTGGGCTTCATTTTATGTAAATTACTACGAGCTTCGTTTAACACTTTCCATTAGTCCGTTAGATTGTAATCAAACATTAGTGGTTAATTTAGCATTACAGTGGAAAATAAATTTGGAGGTTGATAGTTCTTTTAGAAATATTAATATTCACATATGCAATTTTGTAACATATATCTTGTCTGCAGTCCTCGTGAAAGATTGTTTGCTTCTCAGAGAATAGTACGATCCATAGTATAGTTTCCTCCATTTTCTATGTTTTGTCTCGGTAACCTCCAAACATGGAAGTTCCGTATGTCAGCCTATTCCATGTTAAGTGCAATCAATCTTAGTTTGACTTGACTCTGTTTTCTATTCTTTTTTTCAGAAAAACACCTAAAATTTAATTGTTTTTGCTCTCATTTGAGTTCTCACAAACTAGTGAAGTTCGATCAATCTATACCTATTATGTATGATAAGTGAGAACCATTAGCATATGGTTTTGTGCTCGTAGCTAGGTGTACCTAGATATTCATGTTCAAGATGCTAGTAGCTAAGAAAATGAGATTGAATAAGAAAAATCTCAGACTTAATATCATATACCATGATCTTTATTATTGTTAATAATCCAATAATAGTAAACCTTTTTGTTTGAGAAGAAATCATGACCATTATGCAAGCTGCATTCAACAAAGATCTCTTGTTCGACTATGACCACAAAAGGCTTACACATATGATCATTCTCCCTTCTTTTTTTTTCTCATGATTATATTACAGGCTATGTGTAATATATTACAGAAGTTTGTAGCTGCAGAAAATATCCAGAAAATTCAACACAAGCAACAACTTAGAAAACTACATAAAATTAGGAGAAGCAAATTAAACTTCTTTAAAAGATTCCATTGGGAACCCAACGTTAGTTCAAACAAAGGAAACAATATGCCCCTCTTAATATTAGGAGAGAACCTAGGGTTTCTGTCTCCCTGTATTTTGCAGTTAATTTTCTTAAAATGAAGACTTTGTTGAAATTTCAAGCTTTTCTACCTCCAAGTTGTATCTAAATAATCTTATATAGGCATCTACTTTAAATATTAGGCTAGTGTCATCTTACTTCTACTACTTTTTCTTGGAAAGAGCTTAAAATAATTTTTTTTTTTTTTTTTTTTTTTTGGGTTGGGGGGGGGGGGGGGGGGGGGGGGTGGGGTGGACAAAAGAACAGAAAAACATATGCAAGTTGATGATGGACAGGACATGTCCCAAACTTTATTGACCGCAAAAGTATTCCAGTTAACAGAGAGAAAGGTGTTGTTTCTAAGCCACGAGCTAGCTTGCAATGTACATGCAAGGAGATGAAACCAATTGATTGTATGGTCCGTATGACAACTGTTGTTGTCATGGGGTGTCGGCTCTCTATACTATTCTCATAAATACTATGTCTAGAATTTAGTAATTACAAATGACAAGAAGTTCAACTCAACATTAAGGTGATCACATTTGATAATGACCTAAAGATCCTGGACTTATTGATTATATATTGAGTTCTATCCATCCAAGACTAACAATTAAATGACAAATACAACATAACATAAAAAGTTAAAGTTGTCATTTTAATTCTAATGCCCATCATGAAGGTATTATGTTCTTCTACTTGTGAACTTTTACTAATTAATTTTAATTTATTACACCGAACTCTGATTTAATTATGTTAATAATAAGTCCAGAGTCTTGATCTCGAAGTAGCAAATATTCTTGTTAAGTACCTTTTAGGACTATACGCACCACAATTTACAAGATTCAGTAAACAAGTTGCAAATATTTTTAACTAATCTTCATTTTGGAGAAACTTTAAGTTATGCCTTTGAGCAGGTCAAACGCAGGTTGTAGCCCGTCAATATTCCAATCCTCAACTTGTGAATCACATTATGATCTTAGCTAGTAGCACTGCAGTAGTTTTCCTACATATCTTCCTCCATCCTCTATAATTAAAACTATATGTCTTCTTTATTTTCCTAGTTTTCTTTAACTTTCCCTTGTAATAATAGAAAACTTTTTCTTTTTGGTGTGATTAGACTTTGTAAAAGAAATTGTACCTTTATGTCTTATCTTATAAAAACTTTTAGCCAATTCTGCTGGATAAATACAAGTAAACCCTAATTTAATCATGCAATGATAATTTTTTTTGTTATATATGATGAATATCTAAATACATGTTTGTTCTTAACTAACATAAGATCCTTTTTTTCTCCGTCGGAAAGCCTATAGACCCCATGATATGATTTTGATGAATATAACTATATTTGTTTTTTAATACAAAAATATCTAGTATATATTAAAATGTGTAGAGAAACAAAGGAGGAACTTGAAAAGTAATTGATATGAAACCCAATTTGGAAAGGGTGATCTAAGAACTCCTTTTACGTACTTCCATGATGAAAGTTATTCTAAAACATGTGATGCAATGTGTGTGTTAAATCAGTTGAAAAAACTAAGAATTGTGTATTATCGATGATCTTCATGCCCAAATATATAGGCATTCAATTATTGATAAGAAAATCTCTACGCATACTACAGTTAGTGTTATATAATCCTAATCTTAATACTATTTTTTGACACCCGCTTACAAACACACGATAGAGGAAAAATGTTAGTTTGAATAAAAGAAAATAGCATAACATATCTGAAAAATATCTATTGAAAACTCTTAAAGCTGTCGTCGATTTTGAAGACTGACGAACAAAATTTGTTAAAACTTGAATACCCCACCGCAAACTCATGATGAATGAAACATTGAGAGTTTGGAACATCATGGACGATGAGAAGGAGAAATCAATTGGTTAACAGTATCTTCTGAAGAAGGAGAAGGAGATAGTATCCAATCGAAATCAGAACATTTTTTGAAACTTGACCCCAAGTCTCTTTCGTATGGCACGATCAACTTGAGCCTATCATAAGTCTCCTAGAATAGTCAGAATAGACTCCAAAAATCCATAGTGTCTCTTTCCTTGAAGCAAGGTGGATATTAAACCTGTAAATCTCTTTATAATGTCAGGGCGGACTCAAAAAAAAAAAAAAATCTCAGTCTCTCTTTCGCTTAAGCTAGGCAGACATTGACATGGTGTAACAACAGTCGATTAAAAAGAAGACAATTAGAGGAAAAAGAGATAGATGAGTTCTGAGAGATCTCTAAACTCAGTAGCAGAGAGATTTTGTAAGATTCTCAAACTCAATAGGAATACGTTTGAAAGAGGCAAGAATTGCAGTTGTGGGACGATGAAGCAACGATGAGGCCACGAGGGGAGACTTTAGTGATCAAGGATAAAATTTTGATTTGTAATGCGAAGAGTGACCTGGCACTAGGCACGTGCTATATGAGTATAGCCCATCACAAGCGCGCGAATGAGTTGACAACAATGACCAATGAAAAGCATTTTAGAGAAAGTAGACTTTGATACCATGTTAAATCAGTTGAAAAAGTCAAACACATTGTTGTTTTCTATGTATCAACCCCAATGACCAAGTATCAATATGCTTTTCCTCTTGTTCCTACAAAAAGGTAATATGGAATACGAAATATTTTGTAATCTCTGTATTGCTCCTTTGAACTGGGTCAGAACTTGCTGACACAAGTCATGTGAGGCGCATTAAAGCGTCTGATGTGCAGGAAAAGGTGAACAAATTCATGTTACGATGGACAGTCTCAGCAACTGTCCACATGTAACTGTGTTATAGGATTTATTTTAAATAAAATCTTGAATAATGTGAGATTTGTGAGATTTTAAGTTCTAAAAGCATTTAATGCTTGTATTACTGGTAGTAGATATTTAATACGCTTATGTTATGAGAAATTGTCTACTTTTTTCTTGTGTAACATTTAATTAGAAAAATAAAAATAAAAAATTTCAATTTATTTTTTTTCTTATAAAAACATTCAACTAATAAGCCTGAGATGTCCCTAAAGCCACTGTCTATCAGATTTTAAGTTAGGCTTAGGTTGTGCATGCTTGGAGAGGGTTTGTGGGCTAAGGAAGGGTAATGATTCCCCCACCTTATCTTTTGTTGGGTTTTGCCCTTAAAATAATTAGTACAAAGTGTGAAAGATATAAAAAAAATAGCATTCAACAAGCAAGTAATCACTCAAGAATATTTTCTAGGTTATGTGCTATGCAAACATACTTTGTCTCCAGCATTCTTCAACAGTAATTGAAATTAAAACGTAATTAGACAAATATTTTAGAATGCAAGTCTAAATATTTTTTTAAGCAATTTCAATCAACCAATTACTATTGGATTAAAATAGAATTGTGAGATAATCAAGTATAAAAAACTAGCAAAAAAGAAAGCTTATTTTGCAGAGCAATATGTTTTGAAAGAAAGAGTTTTTAGTAGTCCCACAATAAATGTGTTTCTACGGCAAGCTCTTGAAATCATGTTCCCTACTTTCTAGAGCAGGAGCAGAGGATCACAAGTCTTCTTTTGCAACACTTAAATACTCAACCTGATTTCTTTAACCCTGAAACAAAACATCAAACTTGTAAAAACACAAGAATACAGTTACCTCCCCGACAACGACGCTAAAAATTGATTGCAAAATTAGAATAACGTGTAGCTTAAGGCTAACTGGTCGTGTCCACGAGGAGAGATGCAATGCAATTTTTCGGTATTTTGAGAAAAATAAGTTTTAATGTTGGTGTTTTTTTAGTTGAAAAGAAGATGGAATGTAAAGAAGTGATTCAAAGAAAAACTGAAAATTTAGAATAGGTTTTGGAGAAGATAATCTTAAAAAAATGCTTTGAAAGTAATTTTGTTGTGATCTAAATTATGAAAAAGATCCGGGCTCACTATTTTATAACTCAATTCTTCTCTTGAAAATCTCAGTATCTCAAATCGATATAGGTAAAAACTTAAGTTTGAATTTTGAAAGTTTAAGTAAAACAAATAGATGTGTTTGAAAAAGTTGACTCCTTTTTAAAAAAATCCCTCTCGAACTGAATGTTAAATCATCAAGTTTGTTTTGCAAGTATGAAGTAAAAACAAATTCATGTATTATTTTCAAAATAAAAGTTCAGAAATTCAAACCCATCCTCATGTGTCTTCAAGAACACTTGCAAAGAAGTAAGGCTTAGTTTAAGGTGTTTATATGATTCCGTTGGGTTCTTTACACAAAAATCGTTTCAAAACAAAGAAGGATCAAAGAGAGATGATAGTGAGCCTAGAAAATAAGTTAGCTACTCAGAATCGATGTGAAACAAGACATGTAATTGAAATTGATCTTACCCTCAGGTTGGAGAAGAAGAGAAGTTCTGAATCTTTATTGATGGCACTTTAACGTCAGATTACAATCACTCTCTCTCTCTCTCACACACACTTGTTCTCAACTGAAGTACAAATATGCACTGAGATACAACTTCTCAAAACTATCTAATAACGATCTTAAACCTTAAAAATAAAACAAGAATTTATCCTTCTCTTCACGAATTCTCAGTATTTATAGGAAAAACCAGAGGGGAGAGGCGTGAGAAAGATAGGGGAGTAAACACTCCCTCTTATCCTTCTACTTGCCGCGAATCCATGGCTTTGGCTGTGGATCCACGGCCTGGATGTGGCCAACTGTTCACATCCAGGGGGAGGAACGCAGGGATTTTGTTATCTTTCCATATATCCTAAAAGATATTTCGTTTGATCTTCTGATTTCGACGATTCTCCTTTTGATCTTCAACTTTAACTACTTGATTTATAAAAGATCCGATTTAATTGATTTTTAAATTGGTTTTATTTTCTTTGATTTGCTTTTATTTGCTTTGATTCTTGATTGAATTAAATAAGAATAAATCAGAATTTATACGGGCTCTTCTTCCTTGGAAAAGCCTGCACATATTAGACAAAAAGATAATAAAAATAAAGTTTATTACAACATCGACATGGGAAATATGACTACAATTATGCAATATCAGTGACCGCTCTGCACTTCATTCTAATCTCTTTTCTTATAAAGCATAACCTTTTTAAGATGATTTATAATGCTCAAAGGGAAAAGTAGAGTCTCACTGAGCTCATTAGTCACTGTCTCCAAGAAGAGAAAGATTAAAATAAGAAAAGACTGAAAATGCTCACTTAGCATTCAGGGTAATACTTCTAATAAGAAAAGAAAAGTGAAACTAAAGGGAGGAAAACTCCACTGCAATAGCCGATCCTAAGTGGCAAAAGTGCAGGAGCAAAAGCCTAAGGTAATTGCATGCTTCTTCTGTAAGAAAGTAAGCCATCTCGAGCAGGATCGCATAAAATATCAGAAACGGCTAATTAAGAAAGGTATGTCTCATATTTATATTTGTTCTGAAATTAATTTAGCTTTAGTGCCACCCTATACATGGTGGATAAATAATTCACATAAGCGATTCGATGTGAAACTTCCAAACCTAAAGGAGACCCAACCAGTTGAGCGATACATATACATAGGTGATGGAAATAAAGTTGCAGTGGAAGCTGTTGAAGTTTGAAAGTTTAGATTAGATTCTAGTTATTTGGTTTAGATTTGAATGAGACTTTATATGTACCATCTTTTAGGCAGAATCGTATTTCATTTCATCGTTATACAGATCTGGTTTATTGTCACTCTTGATAATGAAATACTTAGTCTACTTTTAAATTTAAAGTTGTTGTACTAGAATTTTCTAATTGAGGTTATATAAATTGAAACTTATGCTTCATATCCTGAATCTTTATATATGAATAGTTTAGGCACTAAGTGAACATAATTAAAGAAATATTAGGAAGTTTGGTTTTTGACAGAGTTCAAGAATCTTAGATTTGGTGTATATAGACATTTGTGGCACATTCCCTAAAGCTTTCTGGAATGGCTACAGATACTTTATCTCTTTTACAGATGATTACTCTCGTTATGGGTACCTATACTTGTTACATGAGAAATCTCAATCACTGGGCATGTTTAAAATCTATAAAGCTGAAGTTCAAAATTAAGTGAATAGAAAGAAAGCTGTTAGATCTGATCATGGTAGT
>JAVJIF010027487.1:0-58574 GCA_038442645.1 Agave tequilana
CTTTTTGTCCTAATCAAGGAACCAATAAAGGGTTAAAAAAAAACATAAAAACAAATTTTCTCCCCCTTTATGAAATACCAATTGAAACGATGCATAGACTTGAAATAAGATATCAATTGAAAAATAAATCAATTGAGATAAAGTTAAAACTCAAGTTCTAGCATAAACACGATTTGTGAAATCTTATATTTTAAGCACAAATCAAAAAACATGTATATGTGTATGAATTAGAATGAGTACCAATCACCAATAGATGATACCAATGGAAAATCATACATACACAATCAACAAATATGAGTATACATAAAGAATCAAATTGATACCAATTGAAAGAGTTCAATGATACCAATTGAAGTAACAATAATAATCATGGTATAACTCATATCACAATGAAAAAAAATTCGAACTAGTTAAAATAGAAAGTTTTGTAAACTGGTGCGAAATTCTTCAAGCAAGGAATAAATATAAGTCATTTTTCATAAAAGTGAAATCCACATGATAATCAACACTCTATTCAATTAAGTATAAGAAGGTCTCATGAAAACAAAGCATGACCAATAATAAGTGTGAGTGTACAACTAACATGTGAAAATCATTATGAAAAATATTTCATTAAGCTCTTTAATTCCTTTAAACAATAATACTTATCTAAAACAAAAGATCATAGAACTACTTAATCTTCAAGGCATATGTATGGCTAGTATAAACTAAGGTATACATACATATCCAAAATACAAACGAGTCCACAAGGTATATGCATGAAGGCACGTGGCTCAAAAAGGAATGTATATGTATAGGATTAGTTTGAACTAGATGGACATATACATGAAGTAAAACTTAAATATGAAAACACGAAAAACCAATTTTCATAAACTAATTTCATTTCAAGGTATATGTATAAATTGTCAACACAATAAGTATACATACATATCCTAAACACAATTGAGTCCATATATAAGGATTTGCATGAAGGGCAAAAGACTCAAGGATTATACATGTATATCTTAATGTTTTGGCAAAGTAAACATATACACGAAATTAAAACTCATATAAATTAAAAAATATGAATACAAGTCTAAAATATATGAATCATCAAAACTAGACTATACTCATACAACTAATGGGAACAAATAATCATTCAACCCAATCATATATAGATTATTTGTGTCCCACTATATGTATAGGTATATAACTAGTCTTAATGAAGACTAATACTTAAACAAGTAATCAAATCATTAAGCACAAGACAAACACGAATATCATTTTGTTAAAACAAAACACATAAGTTCATCAAAATTCTTTTATTTTGTGAACCAACTTCTAGGTATATGTATGATCCATCCAAATCTAACAATATGCATACATATCCCAACCATAAACGAGTCTATTAAAAATATTTGCATTGAAGGCAAAAGACTCATGGGTATACATGTATATTTATTAGGTTTGAATTTAAAATACATATACATGAAGTAGAATCATAAAAATAGGTATGACAAGTATAAATAAAGGAATCATCAAAACTAGCCTATACTTGTGCACATAGTGGGTACAAGTGAGCATGAAGGGCAAAACATATATAAGTCAATTTGTTCTCACTAAGTGTACATGTATACATGCAAGTTTTGATAAGATCTACATTTAAACATGTATATACCACATGAAGCACAAAACACATATAAAACAACATGATACAACTAAAACATGAAACAAACGTTCATATGATCAATATGTATATGCATATGCATTAGATCTAGGATATACATATTAGATCAAAAGTGAGATCACACAAATATAAATCTATATTGAGCATGGGTGTCTCTAAACAACTAAGCATGTATATCACTAATCTAATGAACATGATATAACATAGTGAACATTAAACAATGACATGCTATAAAACAAATGATATGAACATGTAAACAATAATAAGGAGTTAGGAATTGTTACCAAAGCCTTAGAAGGCAACTTTCCTTGTCTCCAAAACATGGTGGTCCTTTCCACCAAATCTTCTCCCTTGAAAGTGATGCATCCAAAAAAAAATTCTTTAAGCATGGAACACATCCACTCCAAGGTGCCAACACTCTCACGTCATGTGAGAGCCCTCACCTACATCAAAAATTGGAGGGGTGGTCTTTGGTACCCATTGTCTTTTGGGTCCATGGGGGTTAGTCCCTTCTCTAACCCAAACAAACTTATTTGCTAAATTTACATTATTTAATCTATCAAAGCAAAATTTAGTAAGGTGGCCATTACGACCACAATGTGTACATGTGTACACATGAGCATACATGTGTTGATGGTGTCCGTGAGGAGCATGTGTATGCCGTGGAGGGTGTGCATGCATAAAAGTTGGAACTTGTTTCATACGAACCAAGTTTCCAAGCGAGTGTGGTTCATGGCACATTGGCTCATAGGGAGCCCAAACAATCAACCTTCTTCTTAAGCATGGATATATCATTGTTAATCAAGGAAGAAGTGTGGCATGCAATAGGTGTTCTAGGTGAAACTACCCTAGCATGGCAAACATGTGCATCCATATTATTTTCAAAACAATATTTTTCTTTAAACAAAATTCTAATTCTTTTGAAATAAATTCAATTTCATTTTCAAAGAATGGTTACTTTTTAAAACAAAATCAAGTTTGAAGTTAAAGAATCATTTTTCTTCAAAACATCTTCACAATCATTTTTATTTTTCAAAATTTTATTTTCATTTAAAGCAAGATTAAGTTGAGATTTTAATGAGTCCTTTCATTAGCAATCTCATCCTTCTCTTGCAAAACAACATCAAGTCTAGCAATCAAATTTTTATTTTCATTATTAATGCCTAGACTCTTCTTTTTCAACAAGTTATATTTTTCTATTAGTTTTTCACAAACTATAGAAAGTTCTTCATTTAAGGCATGGGGATCAACAATATCATCACATGAAGAACAAGCATCATCACTATCTAGGTGGGATTCCGAATGTACCTCAAGGGAGTCATTCCTTGGACCATGAAACATTGTGGTTCGGATTCTCCACTAGATTCCTCTTCTTGGATTTGTTCTTGAAGCTCGGAGGTGGTGGTTGTGGTTGTCAATTTGTTCCACACTACAAAAGCGGAATCAATATTAGAAACATGTAAAAGATAATCTTTAGGCAATGTGCTTCTAATAGCCTCTAGGGCTTGTGCATTGGCCCTTATATGAATGAGGTTACCAAGATAGCATTTCTTGGTAGCCGCAAGGAAAGTATGTAAACCTAGGGTTTGTAGGTAAATGGACATCCTAGTCTTCCAAACAAGAATGTTGGAAGGGTCATAGCTAGGAGGGGTCATGAAGTCCATGGTAAACTAAATGTATGCAAACAAATATTATGCAAACAAGATTAGCAAGCAAATGGATCACTCCTAGGATGTTAAGCCTAATATCAGGAGCACTAGCTCTGATACCAATTGAAAGTACACCTAGAGGGGGGGTGAATAGGTGTAAGTGCTAATCTAGGGCTAAATAAAAAAATCTAATGCTCTAAATGCGGAAGCTAATGCAAATGTTGCACAAACTTATACAATACAACAAGTGTAGCCGAATTCCCCTTGCGAGGCTCTGGACTAACTCCTCTTGATTCCCCTTGAAATGGGTTGAGGTGCTATGTGAAGCTCTTGTTGGATGAGTACAAATTAGGCACACACACACAAGCAATACAAGCAAACAAGGGGTATAGCAATAAAAGGAATGCAAGGCACTAAATGCAAGCAAGTATGAATATGCTCAATCCCACGCAAGTATATGTATGATGCTATGAATGAATGAATGAATGCTTGCACAAATATAAGAGAGAGAGTTAGAGAAATTGGACAATCGCAAACACAAGGATATGATTCGAGGTTCGAGCCCCTAGCTCTACATCCCCGCCTACACCACCGTGTAGGATTTCCCAATCCACTATAGGAGTACCAAACTCCTCTCTCAACCTTACAATGCCACCGAGGCAATACAACACACAATCCACCTCTATCAAGAGGGATACGGCCCGTAGCCAACCACAACACACACTCTACCTAAGAGGTATAAGGCCCGTAGCCAACAACAAACACTACCTCTACCGAAGAGGCTCACACACCAATACCACTCCGATCACCTCTACCGAAGAGGGATTCACAAATTAAGGAGGGTTTACAACTCAAGAGGTGTACAACTACAACCTCAAACACTTCTCTTTTCTTTCTCTTTTCTTTTCCACAAAAACAAAAATCCTAATAGTTTAGGATAGAAGATAGCTCAAGTGTGGAAACTATGTGTTTTTGGAAAACAAGCAACAAAGAAAACACTTGGGAAATTCTTGTAAAAGATGGAGAATGAAAACCAATACAAATATCCCAAATTCCTATTTCTTTGATTTTTCCAAAAACCCAAAACAATAAAGATTAGAAGTTTAAAGCACAAAAACTATTTTGAAAACTCTTTAAAAACACTTCAGAAACTGCAATTTTTCCCTTATGAAAACCTTGGCCAAAATCCAAATGAATGGGGTTTATATAGGCCAAAACAGAAAACTAGCCGTTAGGCTGATGTGGCATTTTTGACAGCCACGGTCGACCGGCCCGGTCGACCGCCAACGGTCGAAATTATGACCGTTGGGAGATTCGGTCGACTGCCAGTCGACCGACCAACAGAAGGAAACACAGTTTCCTTCTATCGGTCGACCGACCCAGTCGACCGACAAGATACAGAGAGCAGACTCTCTATATCGGTCGACTGGGTCCGTGTCCCGGTCGACCGACGGACATGCACAGCCTGTGCATGTCCCGGCAGAGCAGCCGGTCGACTGCCGGTCGACCGGTCTGCCTGGAAAACTGTTTTTTCTGGGCAGATTTTGAGATAGAAAATTTTGTAAAAAATATTTTAACACTTGTAAAAATTCCACAAAATATGTTTTATCATTTTACTTGATAACTAAACTTGTGATAAAAATTTCAAGATATATATCAAACATATCAATTCATTTTTTGTGTCTTGCCAATTTTATCAAAAATAAAACTTGTATTTTTATCAAACTAGATTTTTCCAAAACATGAATAGGAATGTCAAAATAAGTTTGTCTATAAGTTAAGCATGTATGTATAACTAGAAAACATCTACTATACATATTAATCATGAAAACTTGTTTTGATCAAACTATTCATGAAATCAATATCAAAAACCAAACCATGTGTATTTTGTGCACTTGAGCATATCAACTAAACTAAGCTTTAACAAATGGATCTAAAACTCAAAACTAAACCTATGGATACCTAAGTCTTCTTGACGATCTTCATCTTCAAGTAGACTAGCTCCCAAACGCGATCCACCGAGTGCAAAGGTATGATCTTTAAGCTTTGGCACCGGAATCACCATGATAAGCTTCCAAACATCTTGTTGAAGCTAATCACCAACACTAATAACCTGCTAATGATCTGAAACTTAGAAACACAAGAATATTAGTAAATATAACTCCATGAGTTGATCATCATCAAAACTAGAGTGGAAGGCCTTTGGGCCAACACTCTTAGATCCGCAAGTCCCTCACTTGTTCCCTAAAAAAACAACACACGCGAACCTGCAAGCTCGCTAAGGCCGCAATCTCTACAACTCCTCCAAATTCAATGGTGGAACACTTGGTGATCACTTCTCTTAATTACCAACAAATACTCTCACAAATAGGGATCCCACAGAGGATGGATATAGCAATGGATAGCTCAAGCTTGCGTGAGAAAAACTAGATAGATGTTGTGGTGAAAAACACAGGAAATCTCTTTTGAAAACTTAAAAACAATACTCTTGAAAAACTCTTTTTGATATAAAAGTATAACTAAAAACTTGTTGAAAATTTTTTGTGGAAGATAGAAAAAACTAGTTTCAAAACACTTCTAAAAATCTTGTGTAAAACTCACCCAAAAATCCCATATTTATAGGCCAAGAAAAACTAGCTATTATGGTTCAAAAACTGGCCAGAATGGCTTGTCGGTTGACGGCCCGATCAACCTACCAACGGTCAAATTTCTGACCGTTGGACGACCAGGCGGCCGACTGACCTTGCACTCAGATTGTGCAATAGGTCAACTTGAACACAATTTTGAGGCCTAAAACGTTAGATTTGGAAATAAAAATATAGGATGAATTTGTAGATCTTGAAGTATTCTTTTTAATGAAACTTAAATCAAATCAATATTTAGAAAGTTATCAATAAAATATTGAAAGGTTTCAAACCAGAAACTATAAACTATTTTCAAAACAAGAACAGACTTCAACCCAACATTTGACATCTTTGACATTTGAATCAGAAAATAATTATTGAATATGAAATGTATCCCTAAAAGTATCTTCGAAATGTAATTTAAATCATGTTAATTGATATAAGAATAAAAAGTTATGGCCAAAAAACTACAAGGGTGTTAAGCAGATCAGCAGAACAGTCGGTCACCCGGTCGACCGAGAAAACTCGAGAGCTCTACAAACTCAGTCGATCGACTGGTCGGTCAGCTGATCTCTAGTGCGGTTGATCGATCGATCAACCGAGCTCAAGTCACATGGGCTTGTGCACATCTTGTGTACGTCAACCATATTTGAACATTTTAAATACATTTTAAATACCATAAAATCTTTATAAATCTCACAAAAATAAGTTCATTGAAATACTATGAAGTACAGATATGTGTGATAAAAAACCAACACATATTACAAACATGTGAACTATTTTTTGAGATATAGAATTTAAACATGAACCAAAGCTATATTTTCTAAAAACCAAAGTTTTGTGTGTGTGTGTAAGTTTGAGAAATCCACAACTAAAGATTTACATTTTATCCTAAAATAAAAATATTAAACTTACAAACTCTTGACTCAAGTCTTCTCTTAAGAATCGTCTTCTACAAGTAGACTTGATCCAAACGTGATCCATGAGCTAGATTTCTCATGAGTATTTGATGCGATCTTGAAGTGCGAGTTCTTGAATCAATATGTGCTAGCTTCAAAATTTGACTTCAAATCTTTCGTTGAAGCTAAACACCGACTAAGATCTTGATCAAATATCTGAAACTTATTAAACACAAGATCATTAGTACTATAACTACGTGAGTTAATCATCATCAAACTAGAGTGATAGGCCTTTGGGCCAACCAAAAAGAGAGAAGTTCAAGCTAATTTTCTGAACAAACAAAATAATGCAAAGAAAATTATGAAGATTTTTTTAAAATTTTTTTGAGTTTTGAGATCTCTTTCAATTTCTCTCTTTGAATGTGAAGCCATAGAGAAACCCTAGATTAGGAGTGTGAAACCCCTATTTAGCCTATCCTTTCCTATATCCTTTTTCTCCCTCTCAAATCCCCTCTCAATATCTCCTATTCTCTCCCTCCCAATCTCAAATAGAAAAAACAAAAAAAAAAGAAGAAAAAACTAGAAAAATCTCTTTCTCTTCCCTTTCTTTCTTCTCTTTCCTCTCTTTCGTCAACTAAACACCAACCCAACTCTCTTCCAATCATAACAACCTATCAATAGCACCCAAGCCTTACTCCACTCGTCTTCATCTCCTTGGCAATCACAACCGCCGTCAAGCGCCAGTCGTGCCTGAGAACCGTTGCCCGAGCACCAGTCTAGTGCTCGAACAGCATCGCGCCTATACGTGAACCAGGCCCACGCCGACAGTCCCACCATCTGCACTCCTCTTGTGCTGTTGCCTGCCGTCGAGGGCCTCGCCACCATCCCGTCCTATGCCATCGATGAAGAAGAGGTCATCCTCTTCCACCTGCAATAATCTGCCCACTTCTCATCTTCCTCTTTTGCCACCGACCAACTGCGAATGCCGCCTCGTCGATGATGACCGCTACATACCACATCGTCGCCACTCTCCTCCCCGTTGGCCACTGACAATGATGCCTTCAGATTTCGCGCCTGTGAAGCAATTGCAGAGTTGTTGTTGGATTAAAATCCAATTTGGATTCAGATCCAATCGAACCTGATGCGCCAATAACCCGAACCGATCAGAGTTTAAGTTGTCAAACCTGAATCTGCTTGCTACAGTAACAGATCTATATGCTAGAGTGTTGACCCTGTTGGCCCAAAGGCCTTCCACTCTAGTTTTGATGATGATTAACTCATGTAGTTATGTTACTAATAATCTTGTGTTGTTTAAGTTTCAGATCATTAACAAGATATTAGTTGGTGATTAGCTTCAACAAGGTGTTTAGAAGCTTTTCATGATGATTCCAGGGCCAAGGCTTCAATATCACACATTGCCTAGCCCATGGATGGAGTTTTGGAGCAAGTCTTCTTGATGACACAAAAGACTTAGGTATCCTAATTTAGATAGTGTGTTTTAGATCCATTTGTAAAGCTTAGTATAGTTGATATGCTCAAGTGCACATACACACACGTTTTATATTTTGAATTTGGTTTCATCAATAGTTTGATCAAAACATGTTTACTTTATTTCTATGTATATTAGATATATTCTAGATATACATACATGCTTATATGACTTATACAAACTTAGTTGACATACCTATTCATGTAGTTTTATGTTTTGGTATAAAACATATTTTTGAAATTAAAGACAAAAACTATGATATATTTGTTGAATGTGTATTAGACCTATGTCCATATGCATCATGCTTATAATGTTCAAATATCATGTTTTTTGTATTTCTATAAGTTTAGGAAAATCAGATTTCCTATTGAAAAATCAAGTTTGATAAAAATACAAGTTTTGTTTTTGATAAAATTGGCAAGACACAAAAATGAATTGATATGTTGATATATTGTCTTGAAATTTTTATCACTTGTTTGAGTTTCAATATAAAATGATAAAACAATTTTTATGGTATTTTTAAAAGAGATAAAAGATTTTTAGAAAATATTTTTCCCAAATTTTTTGTCTTTTTTGTGCTGACAGGCTGGTCGGTCGACCCGGACGGTCGACCGCACCAAGAGCCGGTCGACCCGTAGGGTCGACCGACGTGCACAGATGTGCACGTCTGGGCAGACACAAAAACGGTCGACCGAGCCGGTCGACCGGGTCGAGAGCTCTGCTCTCTGTTTTTCTGGGTCGACCGGTCCGGTCGACCGCAGTTGCCCAACGGTCATATTTCTGACCGTTGGCGGTCGACCGGGTCGGTCGACCGGCAGCCTGTCAGGCTGCCAGCTCAGCCTAACGGCTAGTTTTCTGATGGGCCTATATAAACCCCATCTCTTTAGGGATTTTGGCCAAGTTTTTAAAGAGAAAAAATTCTGGTTTTCTGAAGTGTTTAAAACAAGTTTTTCAAAAGTGTTTGGGGCTTTAATCTTTCAATCTTTATTGTTTTAGGTTTTTGGAAAAATCAAAGAAAAGAATATTTGGGAGATTTGTCTTGGTTTTCATTCTATATCTTTTGCAAGAATTTTCCAAGTGTTTTTCTTTGTTGCTTGTTTTCCAAACACCTAGTTTTTCACACTTGAGCTATCATACTATCCTAATCTATTAGGATCTTGTTTTTGTGGAAAAGAAAAGAGAAAAGGAAAGAGAGAGTTTTGAGGTTGTTGTTGTAACCTCTAAGATGTACACCCTTATTCTTGTTGTATCCCTCTTCGGTAGAGGTGATCGGGTGATTGGTTTGTATCCCTTAAGTGTGAGGTGATTGAGATTGGTTGTGAGCCTCTTCGGTAGAGGTGTGTTGTTGTTGTTGTATTTGGGTACGGGCCTACCCCTCGGTTGTGAGGAGGTTGTTTGAGAGAGGAGTTAGGTACTCCATTGTTGTACAAATCCTTCTCGGTGAAGGTTCCCTCAGTGGGAGTCCTCGGTGGACGGTATAGTGGATTGGAAATCCTACACGGTGGTGTAGGCGGGGATGTAGAGCAAGGGTGCTCGAACCTCGAAACATATCTTTGTGTTTGCGTTTGATCCACTTGTCTCTAAACTCTCTCTTTACATTTGTGCAAAGCATCATACTTCATTCATATCATATTTGCTTGTGTTGAGCATAATTCATCTTGTCATATCATATTTATTTGCTTGTGTTGTGCCTTGCATAATCCATATTGCTATATCCTTGATTGCTTGGCTTGATTGTGTGTGCACATTGCTTGGATTGCTTGTGTGTGTGTGCCCAACTTATACTCATCCAACAAGAGCTTCACATAGCGCCTCAACCCATTTCAAGGGGAATCAAGGGGAGTTAGTCCAGAGCCTCGCAAGGGGAATTCGGCTACACTTGTTGTATTGTATTAATTTGTAAATAATTTGCATTAGCTTTCACATTTAGCGCACTTAGTTTTGCATTAAGTTTTAGATTAGCACTAACACCTATTCACCCCCCCTCTAGGTTTTTTTCAATTGGTATTAGAGCTAGTGCTCCTGATATTAGGCTTAACATCCTAGGAGTGAGATCCATTTGCTTGCTAATCTATTGTTTGCATTTGTTTGTTTGCACTCATATAGTTTACCATGGCCTTCATGACCCACCTATGTATGACCCTTCCAACATTCATGTTTGGAAGATTAGGATGACCGTTTATTTACAAACCCTAGGTCATAAAGTTTATCTTGCTATTACCAAGGAATCCTTCCTTAGTGATCGCAATCATGTAGGGGCCAATGCACAAGCCCTAGAGGCCATTAGAAGCACTTTATCTAAAGATTATCTTTTACGTGTTTCTAACATTGATTCCGCTTTTGTAGTGTGGAATATGTTGACAACCACCAACACCTCCAAGCTTCAAGTCCAAATCCAACAAGAAGAGGAATCTAGTGGAGAATCCGAACCACAATAATGCTATATGGTCCAAGGGAATGACTCCCTTGAGGTACACTCGGAAACTCAACTAGATAGTAATGATTGTGCTAGTTCTTCAAATGATTATGTTGACTCCCATGCTTTGAATGAAGAACTATCCATAGTTTGTGAAAAATAATAGAAAACTATAAAGTTTTGAAAAAGAAGAGTCTAGGCATTAATAATGAAAATAAAAATTTGATTGCTAGACTTGATGTTGTTTTGCAAGAGAAAGAGGAGATTGCTAATGAGAGGGATTCATTAAAATCTCAACTTGATCTTGCACTTAAAGAAAATGAGTTTTAAAAAATAAAAATGATTGCCATGTTCTTTTGAAGAAAAATGATAACTTGTCTTCAAAAGTTGATTTTATTTTAAAAGAGAATGTTGATTTGAAAAATAAAATTATTTCCATTTCAAATGATTTAGATGTGTGTTTAAAGAAAAATGTTGTTTTGAAAAATAAGATTGATGAACATGTTTGCCATGCTAGGGTAGTTTCACCTAGATCACCCCTTGCATGCTCCATTTCTTCTATGATTAACAATGATATAAATATGTTGAAGGAGAAAATGGATTGTTTGGGCTCCACTATGAGCCAATGTGCTAAGAACCATACACGGTTGGAAACCTTGGTTCGAAAGAAACAAGTTCCATCATTTATGCATGGACACCCTCCACGGCATACACATGCTCCACACGGACACCATCAACACATGTATGCTCATGTGTACACATGTACACATTGTGACCGAAAAGGCCATCTTGCTAAATTTTGTTATGATAGATTAAATGTTTCAAATTTAGTAAAGAAATTTGTTTAGGTTAGGGAAGGGACTAACCCCCATGGACCCAACAAGATGTGGGTACCAAAGACCACCCCTCCTATTATTTTTGATGTAGGTGTGGGCTCTCACATGACGTGAGAGTGATGACACCTTGGAGTGGATGCGTTCCGGACTTAAAGGAGATCAATTGGATGCATCACTTTCAAGGGAAAGTTTGGTGGAGAGGACCACCTTTGTTTTGGAGAAATAGAGCGGTGCCCTCATTGGTTTTGGTATCGAATCTCTAACTCCTTATGTTTACATGCTTTCCATGTTTATCTTTCATAGCATGATTTGAGGTTTAGTGATCATCGTGAATATGTCATGTTGATTAGATTAGTGTTATACTTATTAGTTGGTTGAAACATCCATGTTTTATATGGACTTATATTTTTGTGTTTTCACCTTGGTAAAACTAATTTGTATGACCTAAATCTAATGCACATGCATGTACATATTGATCATATATGTGTTGTATTTCATATTGATGTTTTATAGCATGTTTTCATTGTCTATGGATTAGTATGTAAATGCCATGATTATTAGATCCTTGACATACATATATAGTATTTGAGACACACATGCTTGTATGAACCCATTCTTAGTGTTCTCACTTTTGTTTAAGCTATAATGTACATCATGAATCTAATACATGTGAATTTACATAGTAATCATGTTTTTAGTTCTATCATGATGATTCTATATTGTGTTTTGATGCTTCTTATTAAGATTACTTGTTTAGATGTTAGTTCTCATTAAGACTAGGATTTACACTTGTACATATAGTGGGCCACAAATAAATCTATATATGTTTGAGTTGAATGCTTATTTGAACCCATTAAATGTGCTAGTATAGTCTAGTTTTGATGATTCATACATTTCAAACTTGTATTCCATTTTTGGATTTGTTTTATGAGTTTTTCACTTCATGTATATGTTTGTATTGCCAAACTTTAAGATATACATGTATACCCCTTGAGTCATTTGCCTTTCATGCAAATATATTTGGACTCAATTGTGTTTAGGGATATGTATGTATACTTGTTGTGTTGACAATTCATACATATACCTTGAAATGAAATGTGTTTTGGTGAAGATTTAGCTTTTCTTGATTTTGTGTTTAATTGTTTAACTCATGTATATGTCTATCTTGTCCAAACTATTAGATATACATGTTTATCCTTTTGAGCCACGTGCCTTCATGCATATATAAATAGTGGACTCGTTGTGTTTTGGATATGTATGTATATTTTAATTTGTACTTGACATACATATGCCATGAAGATTAAATAAGTTTTGATGATTTTTGTGTTTTCAATGTTTAAGGAATAATTGAGCTTAATTGAATATTTTCATGATTATGATATTCACACTTTATTTGTACACTCACTTTTATTGCTTGCTCATGTTTTGTTTTCATGAGTCAAAATTGTGCTTAATTAGATTAGAGTGTTGATTTTCATGTGGATTTCTTATTTCATGAAAAACTATTTTGTTTTATTCCTTACTTGAAGGATTTCGTACTAGTTTTAAAAGTTTTTCCTATAACTAGTTCGTATTCTTCAATTTGGTAGTGATTTTCAAACAAAAGTACATTTTCAAATCTATTTTTGAAAACCCCTACCATCAATGGGCGGATGGATGGGAGATCATGGTCTTGTATGCTTTAAAATGAAAATCATTTAAAACTTGAACCTTGATTGGGTGGTAGATTATATGAGTTATACCATGCTTTTATTGTTATGTCAATTGGTATCATTGAACTCTTTCAATTGGTATCATTTTGATCTTTGTGTACACTCATATGTTTATTGTGTATGTATATTTTCAATTGGTATCATCTATTGGTGATTGGTACTCATTCTATTTCATACACATACACTTATTTTATTTGTGCTTAAGATATAAATTTTTCACAAAATCTTGTTTATGCTAGTGCTTGAGTTTCAATTTTATTTAAATTGATTACTTTTAAATTGGTATCAAGCCTATGCATCATTTTAGTTGGTATTTCATAAAGGGGGAGAAAATTTAATTTTGTCTTTCAATTGGTGATTCTTCAATGGTATTTGTTTCCCACTCCCTTACTTTATGATTGAAAAAAAAATTTCATATTGGTATCATATATTTAATATGAAAATTATTTACAATTGGTATCAAAATTTTGTTTAAACATTCAAAATTTATTATGTTTAATTTCAATTGATATCAAGATGTTTCATGTGTTTTTACTTAAAATTGGTATCTAAAATTGTTTTTTTTTGAGAAAAATACAAAAGTCTTGGTTTGTATTGACTATATACATATAGATTCATAATGAGTGTATCTTGTATTGAAGAGCTTAACATCTCTTCTTTATGTGGTACACGTGTGTAGGGGGAGCTTCACATCTCCTCTTATTCATTACATAATGTGTGTTATGTGAATTAGGGCTTAACATCCCTCTTTCATGTAATGCATATGTGTAGGGAAGCTAACTTAGCGTCTTCCTCTTCATGAATGTATATAGCATATAACATCTATTGATCTTTGTTTATTTTCAATTGATATCAAGATGCTTCATTGACATATTTATCTATTGATATCATGTTGTTTATAGTCACCCCTTATTGAATTTGTTTTTGTTTTAGACAAAAGGGGAGAACATTGTTCTGTTGTTTTGATTGACTTAAAAAGGGAGAAAAATTTTTACCCATCATTTTATTGTTTGGATTGTTTAACCCCTTCTTGATCTTTTTGTTTGACAAAAAAAAAGGGGGAGAAAAATTTGTGTGATTTGATTTTACTTTGTTTACCCTTTGTTGATGATTGACAAAAAGGGGGAGAATTATTTGAGAGTTTAACATGTTTTTGCATATATTAAATTTTATTGGTAAAGTATTAAGTTTTTATTGGTATCTAGAGCATCTAGTGTTTATGTTGTTAATGCTTTATTAATTTAATTGGTAACTAGAGCTTCTAGAACATGTGTTTGTGTTTTATGCATATTGATGCATACATGCTTATGCATACATGTTTATGTACATTCATTTCCATATCTTATTATTTATGTCTATGCATGAGTTAAGGGGGAGCTTCTTTGAAGCTTAACTTTAATCCATGCATATATAACTCCATGAGTTTTGTCATCATCAAAAAGGGGGAGATTGTTGGCCCAAACGCCTTCCACTCTAGTTTTGATGATGATTAACTCATGTAGTTATGTTTACTAATAATCTTGTGTTGTTTAAGTTTCAGATCATTAACCAAGATATTAGTTGGTGATTAGCTTCAACAAGGTGTTTAGAAGCTTTTCATGATGATTCCAGGGCCAAAGCTTCAAGATCACACATTGCCTAGCCCATGGATGGAGTTTGGAGCAAGTCTTCTTGATGACACAAAGACTTAGGTATCCTAGTTTAGATAGTGTGTTTAGATCCATTTGTAAAGCTTAGTATAGTTGATATGCTCAAGTGCACATACACACACGTTTTATGTTTTGAATTTGGTTTTCATGAATAGTTTGATCAAAACAAGTTTACTTTATTTCTATGTATATTAGATATGTTCTAGATATACATACATGCTTATATGACTTATACAAACTTAGTTTGGCATACCTATTCATGTAGTTTTATGTTTTGGTATAAAACATATTTTTGAAATTAAAGACAAAAACTATGATATATTTGTTGAATGTGTATTAGACCTATGTCCATATGCATCATGCTTAATAATGTTCAAATATCATGTTTTTTGCATTTCTATAAGTTTTAGGAAAATCAGATTTTCTATTGAAAAATCAAGTTTGATAAAAATACAAGTTTTGTTTTTGATAAAATTGGCAAGACACAAAAATGAATTGATATGTTGATATATTGTCTTGGAATTTTTATCACTTGTTTGAGTTTCAATATAAAATGATAAAACAATTTTTATGGTATTTTTAAAAGAGATAAAAGATTTTTTAGAAAACATTTTTCCCAAATTTTCTGTCTTTTTTGTGCTGACAGGCTGGTCGGTCGACCCGGACGGTCGACCGCACCAAGAGCCGGTCGACCCGTAGGGTCGACCGACGTGCACAGATGTGCACGTCTGGGCAGACACAAAAACGGTCGACCGGGTCGAGAGCTCTGCTCTCTATTTTTCTGGGTCGACCGGTCCGGTCGACCGCAGTTGCCCAACGGTCATATTTCTGACCGTTGTCGGTCGACCGGCAGCCTGTCAGGCTGCCAGCTCAGCCTAACGGCTAGTTTTCTGATGGGCCTATATAAACCCCATCTCTTTGGGGATTTTGGCCAAGTTTTTAAAGAGAAAAATTCTAATTTTCTGAAGTGTTTAAAACAAGTTTTTCAAAAGTGTTTGGGGCTTTAATCTTTCAATCTTTATTGTTTTAGGTTTTTGGAAAAATCAAAGAAAAGAATATTTTGGGAGATTTGTCTTGATTTTTATTCTATATCTTTTGCAAGAATTTTCCCAAGTGTTTTTCTTTGTTGCTTGTTTCCAAACACCTAGTTTTCCGCACTTGAGCTATCATACTATCCTAATCTATTAGGATCTTATTTTTGTGGAAAAGAAAAGAGAAAAAGAAAGAGAGAGTTTTGAGGTTGTTGTTGTAACCTCTAAGTTGTACACCCTTATTCTTGTTGTATCCCTCTTCGGTAGAGGTGATCGGGTGATTGGTTTGTATCCCTCAAGTGTGAGGTGATTGAGATTGGTTGTGAGCCTCTTCGGTAGAGGTGTTGTTGTTGTTGTTGTTGTATTTGGGTACGGGCCTACCTCTCGATTGTGAGGAGGTTGTTTGAGAGAGGAGTTAGGTACTCCATTGTTGTACAAATCCTTCTCGGTGAAGGTTCCCTCGGTGGGAGTCCTCGGTGGACGGTATAGTGGATTGGAAATCCTACACGGTGGTGTAGGCGGGGATGTAGAGCAAGGGTGCTCGAACCTCGAAACATATCTTTGTTTTTGCGTTTGATCCACTTGTCTCTAAACTCTCTCTCTTTACATTTGTGTAAAGCATCATACTTCATTCATATCATATTTGCTTGTGTTGAGCATAATTCATCTTGTCATATCATATTTATTTGCTTGTGTTGTGCCTTGCATAATCCATATTGCTATATCCTTGATTGCTTGGCTTGATTGTGTGTGCACATTGCTTGGATTACTTGTGTGTGTGTGTGCCCAACTTATACTCATCCAACAAGAGCTTCACATAGCGCCTCAACCCATTTCAAGGGGAATCAAGGGGAGTTAGTCCAGAGCCTCGCAAAGGGAATTCGGCTACACTTGTTGTATTGTATTAGTTTGTGCATAATTTGCATTAGCTTCCGCATTTAGCGCACTTAGTTTTGCATTAAGTTTTAGATTAGCACTAACACCTATTCACCCCCCCTCTAGGTGTTTTTCAGACCCGCTACGGTACCAACCCGACTCGCACTACAGTTCAAGACCGATAAGGCGAAACAGACCCGTTAAGTTACATGGTTCATTTTCAGGCTATTTCTCGATCATCCGGAGTCTGATTTGAGCAATTCTCAAATTATAATTGCAACCATGACAACAGGAGCTACGCATTTACGGTACAAGGACATTGAAAATCACACAAAAATCTCAATAAGTATAATTCTAATCCAAGATTCTTTATTTACAAGTCCAATATTACATTATCTAGGATATTATCAATAATTTATTATTATCCATATAAATTGCAATCTGTGTGATTCTGCTACCCTTTATTCCGCTATCTTCTTTACTGTCTGTAATTTTTTTTACCTACATAACATAAATAGAATCAATTAGTTTCTTTTGATTTGCAATTGACCAAACACATATTCATGTTTAATTATCAAGATCAATATTATTAGTTTTATAACATTTCTACCACGATCATTTCATATTGGTGATAGAGTGTTTTATTGCTGATTTTCCACACACGCATACATGTTTCACATTAACATTACTCCTATCTGAATATCAGTAACAAGCTAATATCAGTTTATTGTAACGACAACATATAAGGCTTGTTGTGTTCATCTTGGGCGACATTAACTCACTTGATTCTTTTATCGACACCGGTTGAATCAGTTTATTTGTTTAGGGGCGTTCTACTTGTCATGTTTTTCTGTCGACGTTGTAGATGGTTTCTCCAAATACTGTTTCTCGTGGCCCTGTAGGAGGATGCGCAAGTTCCTTGCATTATTAAAAACGGTTGTAACCTTCGCAAGGGAGTGAGAACACTATTTCTTTGAACGATCACTTTCTTTCTTTTTTTCTTGAGGGATAAATGACAGTTTGAACAATAATAGAGGTGGGAGCAAAGGCAACCATTTTTATCTTCTTGTTCGATTACTTGTCCTCATTTGAGCCCTCAACTGAATCTGTAGGTCCTAGTTATCCTAGAGAGCTCTTTTCCTCTTATCTGTTGCTTCTAGGTTGGTTGATAAACATAGCACCTGCAGTTTGGGGGGGGGTGTTGGGTTGAAGGTGTCCAAACAATGCATTTTAGGTTTTGTTTTTTGTGTGTATGTATATGTGTTGGGGTTTTTTTTGGGGGGGGTGGTTGGGGCACCTCATTCTTGGACCAAGACTCGCACACCAAAGGGACCCACCATCCTAGCTGGCCCTAACTGGCAGATGACTGTCAATGTGATCTCTTACCTTGAAATCTGGGGAACAGATATTTCCACCCCAACAAATAAGAAAGGCCCCCCAAAAAATTACAAGCGTGCCATTATTTTTTTTGATATTTTCACCCTTGGCGAAAAGTTCAAAGTGCCCATTTCTTCTTCCTACTTCTTTCCTTCTTCCTCTTTCTGACTTCTCTCCCCCTTCTTCTCCGGCGACCCCCACTCCTCGACTCTCCCCTCCTCCTCCCCCTCACCTCTCCGGTCTTCCCCCTCCCTTCCTCCTCCCCTCTCTCCCTCCCCTCCTCTTCCCTGGCCTCCCGGCTCCTCCCACCCCGGCCTCCCCCGATCTCTCCCCACCCCTACCCCTATTTGTTCAGATGGATCCATCCAAACAAACACCTGTCTATTCGACTAGAGTCTGGTCGAACACTCTTTGGTCAGATCTGGCCGAATAGATGGGGACATGGGGGTGGGGGAGGCCAGTGAGGGGGGAGCAGGGGGAGGTCGGAGGATCGAGGGGAGGAGGAGGGGGAGGCTGACGATGGGGGAGGAGAAGGGGAAGCCGGAGGAGCTGGAGACGCCTGGGAGGAGGAGGGGGAGGCCGGTGAGAAGGAGGGGAAGGCCGGTGATGGGGAAGAGAGAGGGGAGGCCGCCGACGATGGGGAGGAATGGAGGAGGAGGCCGGAGGTGCGAGGGGGTGGTCGGCGATGGGGAAGGAGTGGGAGGCCAGGGGAGCGAGGTGGTGGTTGCCAGTGAGGGGGTGGCATGCGAGAAGAGGAGGAGAAGGAGAGGGTATTTTGGGAGTTATACAATTTTTTGGTGGTGCCTTTATCAAATTTGGTGGTGCCCTAATCCTAGGGATGCCTTCATTACTTTTTGGGGTGGCAATATCTGCTCCCATAAATCTGGGGACCTTCCAAAGGTATGATATTGCTGGCCCAAAGGCCCATCACTCTAGTTTTGCTGATGATTAACTCATGTAGTTATAGTATTAATGATATTGTGTTTATTTAGTCTCATATTTTGATCAAGATCTTAGTAGGTGTTTAGCTTCAATAAAAGATT
Organism: Agave tequilana; assembly: GCA_038442645.1. Lineage (NCBI taxonomy): Eukaryota > Viridiplantae > Streptophyta > Magnoliopsida > Asparagales > Asparagaceae > Agave > Agave tequilana. Next base: position 19,268 of record JAVJIF010027487.1, read on the forward strand.
TGAAGTTAAGTTTTGGAGCTAGCACGTTTTGATTCAAGAGCTCGCGCATCAAAATCGCATCAAGTACTCAAGAGGAGTTTAGCTCATGGATCAAGGTTTGGACCAAGTCAAGAAGGAGAAGAAGATTTTCAAGAAGACTTGAGTCATGTTTGTAAGTGTTAAAATTTATTTTTAGATAAAATATAAAGGATAGATTAGTTATGGAATGCTCAAGTTCATACACACACAAAATTTATATGTGTTTTCATAAGATAGTTTTGAGTTTAGAAAAATACCGTTTTGATTTTTTTAGCTTCAAAGTATACATGTATTTTGAGTTTTGTATTTATCAAAACTTATTTTATAACTTATTGTCAAAAATATAGATATTTCATCTTATATGTGTATTGGATCACATCTATACACACAAAGCTTCAAAAGTGTTTAAGATATCATGTTTTTGTATCTGGAGAAGTTTTGAAAAAAGTTTATTTTTCAATTTGGAGACTGATTTTTGAAAAATACAAATTTTTGTTTAAGGCTAAAATTTTTATATTACAAAAATGATTCAAAAATTTATAATATGTGTTGATTTTTGATCATACATATCTGTACTTTAAAGTATTTCAAAGAACCTATTTTTGTAGATTTTATGTGAATTTATGGGAATTTATAAGGATTTATTTGACCAAGTTTTCAATCCCAAAAGTTTACTGACCAGGCTATCTGGCGGTCGACCGATCCAGAAGTCGATCGACCGGGCGGTCGACCGATGTGCACAGAACGTGCACAGCCAAGGCCGGTCGACCGCACGGTCGACCGTCTAGAGAGCTTTGCTCTCTAGATCTGGCCCCAGTCGACCAGGCGGTCGACCGGCAGGTCAAGCCCAGTGCATAGTCGATAGGGCGGTCGACCGGAGGCACAATGGTCAGAAATCTGACCGTTGGCTGGTCGACCGGGCGGTCGACCGGCGGCAGCATCAACTGCTGAGTTGGCCTCCAACGGCCATATTTTAGGAGCCTATAAATTGGGGTTCCCTTATACTGTTTTACACAAGATTTGAAGAGAGTTTTTGTGCTAGTTTTTCCTTCCTCTCTAAGTGTTTATCTCCACTTATTTTAAAACAAATACTTTCATATCAAAAGGAGAGTTTTCAATAGTGTTTTGCAAAAGAGATTTCTTGAGTTTTTCCTCCACTATGCTATCTTGTTTTCTCACACATACTTGAGCTATCCATTGATATATCAATCCTCTAGTGATTTTTATTATGAGAGTATTTTTAGGTAATCAAAGTGTTGAGATCACCAAGTGTTCATTCTTGTATTTGAGGAGGCGAACTTGCGGGTTCGTATTTTTTCGAGTTCTTATGGAAGCTCGGTATAGAGGTGCGGCCTCGAAAGCTAGTGTGCTTGCGTGCGTTTGTTCTTGCGGGAACAAGTGAGGGGATTAGTGAGTCTAAGAGTTCTAGTGTGAATTCCTTATAGGTGTTGCGGCATTGAGTGATCCGGTGGGATCATTTTTAGTGGAAATTCTTCGTACTGTTGAAGGCGGAGACGTAAAGCAAGGGTGCTCGAACCTCGAAACAAATCTCTCGTGTTTGCGATTGCTCTCTCTATCTCTCACTTGTGTTTATATCTTGCATGCTTATATTGTTTATCTCTTTTATATGCTTGATATATTTGCGCTCAATTGATATATGCTTGAGATTGTTTGTTCACACTTGTATTCAACTAAGAGAGCCATAGCGGCACCTCAACTCTTATCTAGAGGAATCTTGAGGGGATAGTTTAGAGCCCTTCACCGGGAATTCAGCTACACTCTTGTGTTATACTTGGTGTATTTTACATAATAGTTTTTAGTTTTCTTAAATAGCTTTTAATTCCGCATAATTCATCATTAGATTAGCTAGTCACCTATTCACCCCCTCTAGGTGACCTACAAGTGGTATCAGAGCTTGGTGCTCTTGATTTGGGTCAACAACCTTGAGTTAAAGATCCTAGTTTTAGCTAATCACAATATTTATTTACACACACATGGATTTCATGACACCTCCCATGTTTGATATGCTTAACATCTAAATTTGGAAGGTTAAGATGTCAATGCACCTCAAAGCCCTAGGAGTTTATGTTTATTTTGCCACTATTAAAGATTCTTATTGTTTAAATGGCAAAAAGCTTGAGGCTAATGCAAAAGCCCTTCATGCTTTAAGATCTACCCTAAATGATGAATATTTATTTAGGGTTGCTTATTTTGATTCAGCTTTTGTAGTATGGAACACTATAGTCTCCCTTGGCGAACAAAAGTAATACTACGCGGGGAGCGACTCAGATGATGGAAGTGATGCTTCCAACATACGCTACATGGTCTAAGGGGATAACCCCTTGTGGTAAACTCTAAATCCGAGCTAGAAGAAGATATTGACATGTCTTATAATGAGCTTGCATCTTTTTGTCAAAAACTTCTTGAAAAGTATGATTCATTAAAAATTGATAACAATAAATTGAAAACGGAAAATACTTCTTTGTTAAAAGAAAATGACTCTTTTAAAAATAAATTTGCATGTGTTTCAAAAAAATGAAGCTTTGAAAAAGGAGAATATTTTCTTATCTTCTAAATTAAATGATATTTGTGAAGGAAATAATTCTTTGAAAAATAAAATCACTTTGGTGGAAAAATAAAAAGAGATTGCTTTGGATGAAAATAGCTCTTTGAAAAGAAAATTTGTTTCAATAGAAAAGGAAAACATTTCTAAAAAGAAAAAGACTGTTGATTCTCATTTTTGCCATGCTCTTCATACTACTATTGATAAAAATGAGATTCATGTTTTGAAAAATAGAATTGATTGTTTGAGCTTAACTTTGAGCAATTGTGCATTCAACCATTCTAGATTGGAACTTTATTTCAAAAGAAACAAGCTCCACATGTTCATGCACATAACCCATGGCATACATATGCATACTATGCACATTATGATCATACTCATTCTCATATGCATGCTAGAGTGTACAAATGTACACATTGTGGCCGCAAAGGCCATTTAGCAAAGTTTTATTTTGATAGGATAAATCATATAAATTTTGCAAATAATAATGTTTAGGTTCCTTATAAAACTAACCCCCGTGGACCCAAAAGGAAATGGGTACCAAAATCCCCACCTCTTGTATTTGATGTAGGTGTGGGCTCTCACATGGCGTGAGAGGTATGGTGCCTTGGTGATGGATACATGTGGAGCTAGATGGACATACCCTATTGATGCATCGCTATCAAGAAAGTTTGGTGGCAGGACCACCATAGTTTGGAGATCTAGAGATGAGCCCGATTGGTTTTGTTAGCTATCTCTAACTCCCATTTTTATTTACATGCTTTAATATAAATATTTTTAGCATGTTTCGATTTCAATGCTCATTATTTAATTAAACATGTTTTTGTGCTTCACGTGATGATTACTTGTTTAGATGTAGTTTTCATTAAAACTTGTGTTTATACTTGTACAAGTAGTGAGCTACACTTGATTATTATATGTTTATACTTCAATGCTCATTTGTACTCATTACATGTACATGTATAACCTATTTTTGATGATTCCTTTGTTTACACATGTTTTCCTATTTTTGTTCATGTTTTGCTTCATGTATATGTTAATTTTGTCTAAAATTGCATGTATACTCTTGAGTCACTTGCCTTCATGCAAATTCTATTGTGGACTCTTTTGTGTTGGGATATGTATGTATGTTTTTAGTTTTGATAGAATATACATATACCTTAAAGTTTATTTTAAATGAAAAATTAATTTTTATGATGCTTTGATATTTTGAGCTTTATTGATTACTTCATGGATATGCTATTCACATGATTCTTTTATACTCACATTATTTTAATCATATACTTGTTTTATGAGCATATTTTTGAGTTTTATAGATCTTGAGTGAAAATTTTTGTGTTCTTAGCAATGATTCATGGAATATATGATTTGGCTTCATATTTTGAAGAATCTTTAATTAGTTTTTTAAAAACTATTTTAAACTAATTATTTCTCTTCATTTGGTAATGTTTTTAATCTATAACTATTTTTAAATTTTATTTTTGAAAACTTCTACCCTTAAAGGGCGGATGGTTGGGCGACCATGCCGTGAGTACCTTATTGAACATTTTTTATCATGTGCATGAATAGGATGATAGTTATGAGTTATACACATGAACTCCATAAAATTTTATCTTTGTATACTTATATTTGTTTCTAGGTATGTATGCTTCAAAATCTCAAATAATATCAATTTCAATTGGTATTTCTTTTTCATACATATATATGTTTTGATTGTGCTTGATTTACAATATCCTTACATGTTTAAAGTACAAATTATGTTTATGCTAAGCTTGGCTTAAATTTAAATATCAATAGGTATCTTAATAAGCTTATGCATTGTTCTCTTTTGGAATCTCAAAAAAAAAAAATTATCTACAAGTGGTATCTACAAGTGGTACCAATTTTAGTTTTATCAACTACAATTTAATTCATTGGTATCAAAATTTATTTTGTTGAACTCTAAAAGTTCAAATTTTTTTTAAAAAAAGTGGTTTCAAAATGTTTTGATATGTATTGCCTATATGCAAGGGGAGCTTGCTGGCCCACGATTACAATCACCCGGTTTTAGAGTTTTGATGATAACAAAACATATATAGTTATTTGTACTAATCAAGTTTAAGTGTTTAAGATTATTTCAGGGTTCTAAGAATTCAAGAAGTTTCTTCCTCTAAAGGAAGGTGTTGTAGACTCAAGAAGACTCAAATAAAGGAACCAAATTCAAGTTCACTCAACGATGTAAATGAAAAAGCCCGATTGAAGATCTTATAGTCACCTAGACCCTTGTAAGATTTTAGTATGTTAAAGAGTAAGAATATGATAGAAGTGCTCAAGAAGCTACACATACAAAAATACACTTTTCAAAAATACAGGTTTTGGTAGTGTTGGTTTTGTTGCATGTTTGATATTAATACATATTTAATAATTTTTGAAATTTTTATGTCAAGTTAGAATATGTATTTTATCTCCTATACTATGCTACATAACCCTCAAAGCAATACAAAATATTTTTAAAATATTTTAAAGTTCAAAAATCTATTTAAAATCTATTTCAGGCCATAACGGTCGACCGTATCTGTTTCAAGCCAAACGGTCGACGGCCGGTCGACCGGGCCTTTTGGCCATAGGCTTGCACGTTTGTGCACGTTTGTCGGTCGACCGACCGGTCGATCGTCAACCCCTGCGGTCAGCCGACCGGTCGACCGACTGCATGTGCCTTACTCTCTGTTTGTGCCGGTCGATCGGGCCGATCGATCGACAGTTCAAAATTTTCTTTTTAAAATGACCTACGGTGGACCGCCGGTCGACCAGAGCCAACGGCTATTTTCTAAGTGACGTGCCGGCCGGTCGACCGGCAGACGTCCAGGTTGGTATAACGGCTCTATTTTGGATCTATTTTGTTTTTTATAGGTTCTAACGGCTATTTTTGTGTCCAAGTGGTTAAACTTACTCCTAATGACCTAGTATCACTTATGAATGTTATTTATTCTTTGCCTATAAATAGAGGTCATGGGTTTTGATTTTCTACAAGAAAAACTATTCAAGTTTTCAAGAGTTTTCAGGAGTGAAGTGTTTCATTGCTTTCCATTTCAAAGTTCCTCTTTTTCAAAAGCTTTTTCAGTTGGTTTTTAAGTCTTCTAAATCTCTTCAACTGATTTTTTTCTCTCACTTAGCTTCTTGAGTCTAAAATCATATTCCACTCTATAAGAAGTTGTAAGAGAGTGTTTGTGGTCTTCCTAAATCACCAAGTGACTTGTAATCCATTGAGTTGTGGTTCCTCTTGTGTGGAGGATAGTATTGTTGGAGTTGGGTACTCCGGTCTTGAGTAAACCAAGTGTAATCCCTTGGGTGTAAGGTTCCTGTTTGGAAGTTCCCTTAGTGGATATAGTGGAAATCCTTCATAGTGGTGAAGGTGGGGACGTAAAGCAGTGGCTCGAATCTCGAAACAAATTCTCTTGTGTTTGCGATTGATTTCTTATTGCTCTTTATTGCTTTACATTCTTATACTGGTGATACTATTTGTCTTGTTTTTCAATATTGCATTCATTTTATCATCTTGCATTTTCGATTTATACTCATATCAACAAGGAAGCAATTAAGCACCTCAACTCATCATCTAGAGGAATCAAAGAGGAGAAGTTTTAGAGCCCTTCATCGGGAATTCGGCTTCAATTTCTTGTTTTTTAGTGACCTCTTACATTTTTCATCTCAACTAGTTTTAAAAGTGTATTTCATTAGCATAACACCTATTCACCCCCCCTCTATGTGTTTTTCAATTAGTATCAGAGCTTTGGTCTCTAGTTTTTGGCTTAACAACCTTAAAGAGATCCTTAATTGCTAATCATCTTTTTCATATTCATTCTCATACACATTAGTAAAGATGACCGAAGGTATTAAGACCGCACCCAAGTTTGATGGTCTTAACTTTCCCATATGGAAGGTTAAGATAATCGTGTTTTTGTAATCCTTAGGAAGCTGGGTTGCAAAAGCGGTGACTAAACCCTTTAATGCACCCCTTAGCGATGAGGACACTTGGTCCGATATTGCTATGAAAAAATTTGACGCAAATATTAGGGCACACTATGCCTTATTTCAAGCTCTTAATGATGATGACATTGCTAGAATCATATACTGCAAATCTGCATATGAGATTTGGACTCACCTTTTAGTCACTCATGAAGGAACATAACAAGTAAAGAGGGCAAAAATTGACCTCTTACATTCCCAATACGAAAACTTCACTATGCATGAAAATGAGTCCATTGATGATATGGTTACAAAATTTACAAAAATAACTAACGGTCTTGCTTCCTTAGGTGACGGCATTGACAACGATCAAAAGGTGAGGAAGATCATTCGTGCACTCCTACCATCTTGGGAAGTCAAAGCTACAACCTTGAAGGAGCTCAACGACAAGGAGAAAATAGAGATCATTGGTTTTCAGGGATCCTTAAGACCCATGAGATGGAAAGAAAGGCTAGAGAAGAGATGGTTCCTCTAAAGAAGAAAGCAATCGCTTTCAAAACCTCTTCCACCTTCTCCGACAAAGATGATGAAGAAGAGGATGATGAAGATCTCTCTCTTCTTGTGAAGAATGTTAGGAGAATGTATAACAAAGCAAAATTTCAAAATAGAAGAAGATGGCAAGGAAAGGTAGAAAAGAAGATCATTGTTTCAATTGCCGGAAACGGGGCACATCGTTGCGGAACCGTCCACCTCCAAGAAGCCCTACAAGAAGAAGGCTTTGAAGGCTACATGAGATTCGGAGAGTGAATCCGATGAAGAAGTGACACAGCTCACATGTGTTTCAAGACAAATAATAACACAAATAAGGTAACCCCCGAATCACCTATTGACGATTGTGAATTATCCATGGATGAATTAGTAGAAGATTTTGAAGAATTATCTCACAATTATGATTTTCTTAAAAAGAAATATTTAAAAATGAAAAAAAAATGAAACTCTTAACCACAAAATTTTTATACTCACAGAAGAAAAGGATGATTTGTTTTCAACTCTCACTTCTACTCAAAAAGATTTGATGCTTATAAGATTTCTTGTAAAGCTAAATTTTCACAAATAGATAAAAATAAGATTGCTATCCTAAAGAATAAAATTAATTCTTTAGGAGAAGTTTTAAAGAAATGTGAATTTGACAAATCTAGATTAGAGGCTATGTTTATCCCAAAGAAATAAACTCATGCTACACACACCCATACTCATAAGTCACAACATTTGCACTGACATCAAGCTAAACATACAATACAAACCAAACATGTTCGCACTCCACACACTCATCATGCCTTCATGTATGATAAAATTTATGCATGCACTTATTGTGACCGAAAGGGTCACTTGGCTAAATTTTATTTTGATAGAATAAATGCCTCAAATAATCATGTTTGGGTTCGTAATGCTAACATTAAAGGATCTAAGAAAATTTAGGTACCAAAATTAACAAATATGTTACATGATGTAGGTACACTCTAAAGCTCAAAGATGTAGGGAGCGGTGGTATCTTGATAGTAGTTGCTCAAGGCACATGACATAGGATATCAACAACCTTGCAACCCTATCAAGATACCATGAAGGTGGCACTGTCTTCGAAGATAATTCCAAAGGAAAGATTGTTGGTATAGGTAACATTAAATTTAGTTCATCTCCTATAATTAAGAATGTTGTTTTAGTTGATGACCTCAAGCATAATCACTTGAGTGTTAGTCAACTTTGTGATAAAGGTTTTAATGTGATTTTTGATAACTTAGCTTGTAATATATTTGATAGACAAACTAATGCGTGTATACTTTTCGGATTTCGTGAAAACAATATAGACATGATTGATATGTCTAATATACAATGCAATGCCACATGTTTGAATGCCTTCAACGATGACTCTTGGCTATGGCATATGAGATTAGGCCATATTTCTTTTGACCATCTATCTAGAATAAACAACAAGGAAGCGGTGAAAGGTATTCCTTATTTGAAATTTGAAAAGGACCGCATTTGCGATGCGTGCCAACTTAGGAAACAAACTAAGTCCTCTTTCAAATCCATCAAGGATATCATGACATCACGACCCTTGAAGTTAATTCATATGGATTTGTTTGGTCCTACTAAAATCAAAAGTCTAAGTGGGAATCATTTTGAGTTTATATTGGTTGATGATTTTTCTCGTTTTACTTGGATTTTCTTTTTAGAACATAAAAAATCAAGCCTTTTCACATTTTCAAATGTTTAGGAAAAGAGTTGAAAAGGAAAATGATCCTTCAATTTTATGTATAAGGAGTGATAGGGGTGGTGAATTCATTAACCATTCCTTCATTACCTATTACGAAGAATATGGAATTAAACATGAATTATCTTGTCTTAGAACTCCACAACAAAATGGAGTAGTTGAGAGAAAAAATCGAACACTACAAGAAATGGCTAGGACTATGATAAATGAATTCGGTCTCCCTCAATACCTATGGACCGAGGCCATAAATACATCTTGTTACATATCAAATAGGGTTTTCTTTTACAAAAACACTTCTAAAACTTCTTTCGTAATTTACTATTCAAGAAAACCAAATGTTTCTTATTTTAAAGTTTTTGTTGTAAATGTTTTATTTTAAATACTAAAGATAATTTAGGTAAGTTTGATGCAAAATCTTATGAAGCTATTTTTTTGGTTACTCTAGCACTAGTAAAACCTATAGAGTCTTCAATAAATCTACTATGACTATTGAAGAATCTATACATGTAAAGTTTGAGGAATCTAATATTTTTATTGAGAATGTTATAGAAATAGATTCCTTAGGTGAAGATATGGAGAGGATAACCTTGAAGGATTCATTTATACAAGAAGACAAGTCAAAGATTGATGTGCAAAGTGAAGTTCAAGAAGTTGAAGTGGAGCCAATACAGCTACTTCCAAAGGATTGGAGATTCACTCTACATCATCCCAAGGATCTCATTATAGGTGATGGATTAAAAGAGGTAACTACTCGTTCCAAACTCCATGATCTTTGTGTCCATTATACTTTATTTCTCATTTTGAATCAAAGAACATCCTCAAAGCCGAGGGCGACTCATATTGGCTACTTGCCATGCAAGAAGAACTCAATCAATTTGAGCATAATCAAATTTGGCATCTTGTGCCTAGACTCCATGATAAACTAACAATTGACACTAATGAATTTTTAGAAACAAGTTGGATGAGTCGGGCAATATTGTTAGGAATAAAGCTAGGTTAGTGACCTAAGGTTACACCCAAACTGAAGGTATCGATTTTGAGGAAACCTTTACACCCGTAGCACGGCTTGAAGCTATACAGATAACACTTGCTTTTGCTTTCTATAAAGATTTCAAACTTTTTCAAATGGATGTCAAAAGCGCATTTTAAATGGTTTTATAGAAGAAGAGGTGTATGTTGAACAACCCCCCGGGTTTGTTGATCCTACATATCCGAATTTTGTTTTCAAACTAGACAAAGCTTTATATGGCTTAAAACAAGCTTCTAGAGTTTGGTATGAAAGACTTTCATCATTTCTTTTCTAATGGTTTTGATAAAGGAACAATATATACCACTTTGTTTTACTAAACATGTTGATAATGATATTCTTATTGTTCAAATATATGTTGATGATATTATATTTGGATCTACTAATGAAAATCTTTGCAAAGATTTTGAATCATGTATGAAGGAGGAATTTGGGATGTCTATGATGGACGAACTTAACTACTTCCTTGGACTCTAAATCAAGCAAAGGAGTGATGGAATTTTTATAAATCAAGCCAAATACACGAAGGAACTCATCAAGAAATTTGGGCTTGAAGGGGCAAAGATAAGCAAAACTCTCATGGCTACCACAACAAAATTTGATAAGGATGAACAAGGTATAAATGTAGACATTAAACTCTATCATAGCATGATTGGTAGCTTATTATATTTAACGGCCAGTAGGCCGGATATTATATTTAGTGTTTGTCTATGTGCTAGATTTCAATCGTGTCCTAAAGAGTCCCATTTGATTGCAGTAAAACGCATTATTAGATATCTTAAGGGCACCATTGGAATGGGTTTGTGGTATCCGAAGACCGGACAATTTTTCATGACGAGTTTTCGGATGCTGACTATGCAGGTTGTAGAGTGATAAGAAGAGTACAATTGGAATCTGTCAGTTTCTAGTTGCCTTATTTCATGGTCTTCCAAGAAGCAAAATTCTGTAGCCCTCTCAATCGCTGAGGCGGAGTATGTTGCGGTTCGGGCTTGTTGTGCACAAGTCCTTTGGATGAAATATACTCTCCTTTACTATGATTTGTAATATGATCATATTAAGATATTTTGTGATAATACTAGTACTATTCATATGAGTAAAAATACAAATCAACAAAGTAAGATAAAGCACATTGACATTCGATATCACTTCATTAGAGTTCATTATGCGAACGTTGATATTTAAATTGATTATGTTTCCATCGATTTTCAACTTGCGGATATTTTTATTAAACCACTAGATTATAATAGATTTTCATTCATTTGTGTGAATTAAATGTTTGTATTATGAATTCATGAGTTTTTACAAATCTTTTTCAAATTTTATTTATCCTAAGAAATTTTTTTTTACCCTTTTTGATGCATGACAAAAAGGGGGAGAAATATTTTGAGTTATTCTTTATTATGCACACTTTTGTTATAACTTGTAAAGTTCATTTTTTGTAAAGTTCATAATTTTTCTATTCTTGTACTTGATACATAGCATAATTTGAGGCGGAGCTTTTCAAACTCTTTCACAGTATTTAAAAAATAACTCATATGTTTGTCATCATCAAAAAGGGGAAGATTGTTGGCCCAAGATTACAAACACCCAGTTTTAAAGTTTTGATGATAACAAAACATATATAGTTATTTGTACTAATCAAGTTTATATTTAAGATTATTTTAGGGTTCTAAGGATTCAAGAAGTTTCTTCCACTAAAGGAAGGTGTTGTAGACTCAAGAAGACTCAAATGCGGGATCAGAATTCAAGTTCACTCAATGATGCAAATGGAAAAGCCTGATTGAAGATCTTGTAGTCACCTAGATCCTTGTAAGATTTTAATATGTTAAAGAGTAAGAATATGATAGAAGTGCTCAAGAAGTTACACGCACAAAAATAAACTTTTCAAAAATATAAGTTTTAGGTAGTGTTGGTTTTGTTGCATGTCTGATATTAATACATGTTTCATAATTTTTCAAAATTTTTTATCAAGTTTATAACATGTATTTCATCTCATATACTATGCTATATAACCCTCAAAGCAATACAAAATATTTAAAGTTCAAAAATCTGTTTAAACAAGCCATAACGGTCGACCAGCCAGTTAACCGTATTTGTTTCAGGCCAAAACAGTCGACCGGCCAGTCGACCGGGCCTTTTGGCCATGGGCGTGCATGTCTGTGCACGTTTGTCGGTCGACCGACCGGTCGATGATTAGTATCCAATATTGCATATTTTACATCATAATCCCCATGCATATTACAAATAAATAAGTGATTTTTACTCCTCTTCTTTACATATTTGCAGGTACATACTTAAAGGAGAGTTAGCCAATTAATTACCTTAATTAGCAATAATTAAGGTGATTAATTAAAAGATTAAAGATAAAGCCAAATCTCAATCCAGATCTAGAGAGATCCGCGCGCCAAGTGGAGAATCCAACCAGTCCACGTGGCCAACAACTTAACTACCAGATCTCACCAGAAAGATCCGAGCCAACGGCCAGATCTGGCGGCAATCCCGCGGCAGGGCGCGGCAATCCCAGGGCCGTTGAGCCCCGGATTTGTGGCAACCACCTTGGCTCTCGAAGGTTCTCTCCCATGCTATAAATACTCCATCTTCACCTGCGAACTGAGACGGATCAGAGAAGAGAGAGAGTTTAGTTCATAGTTTTGTATTTTGATAGTTTTTGTTTAGGGTTTTTAGCTCTCTATGATCTTCTTCTCCTAGATTTCATTGCAAGAGAGAGTTGTATGAGAGAGAGAGCTTGTATCAACAAGGAGTGACAACTTGGAGCTATACAAGGATTGATCCATTCTCATCTACTCTACTTGAGCTTGATTCTAGTTGTTTTCTTTCCTTACTTGCTTTGTTTACTTTCTTGCAATTTAATTCATGTTTAGCTTTTCTTTTGTAATGATGTGTAGCTAATTCTTTCTCCATGTACTAGCTAACCACTACCTTGCTAACATCTAACTCATGGGTGATTGCTTTACTTCATCTTGCAATTTGTATGGTTTTCTCTTCTCCGATGGGTTTTTTTCATTTCTTGGCAAGATCTTGTTGTAATTCTCCATATGATTCATGTGTGCCTCACTTGGAGCCTAGTCTTCGAACTAGTGCCTTGATGGAACATGGAGATGGAAGCACCAATATGCTATTTGATGTATAACTTCACTACTTCCATTAGTGAATGTTGTATGTTCTTCATTTGCATCACTTGAGTGTAGCTCTTTGTTTCCATTATTGAAAGTCTAATTTGTAGGCCTATGACCATCTATGGAGGCTACAAGACAAGTCCAAGAATGAATCCCCATCATCCAAGTGAGAAAGTAATTAGACCACAAGCAAGACGTATTCATGCCGATGAATCAACATGAGGCACGCATCACTATCACGGAGTTTAGTAAGTCTTTAGCAAGGTAGTTAAGGTAGCTAGTCATGGTTTTATTTCAATCAATCTTTTCTAGAGTTTTCTTTTCTTTTAGTGTGAATACAACAAACCTCTTCTTGATTTGTTTTCACTTACCACCATGAACATATCCATACACTCTTTCATTCATTTCTTTGTATTTTATTCATTCTTTTAAGCAAGAGAAGAATTCTCGTTTCCTTTTCTCACGTGTATCGTAACGCTTCTACGCTAGCTCTCCTTGTGGTTCGACTCGGTATAGCTATATGCTATAGCGGAAGATTGGAACAAGGTATATCAATCACATATTCGAAGTGAACAAGAACCAAAGGTGAACTCTAAACCTTGAACCATATCTTTTACACCTAGTTCTTGTGCAAATAACTTCACGTACCTTGTCTTGACCCGATCAGTCGACCGTCAACCCCTGCGGTCAACCAACTGCATGTGTCTTACTCTCTGTTTGTGCCGGTCAACCGGGTCGGTCGACCAACAGTTCAAAATTTTCTTTTTAAAATGACCTACGGTCGTCCGCCCAGTCGACCGGAGCCAATAGCTATTTTCCAAGTGACGTGCCAGCTGGTCGACGGCAGACGTCCAGGTTGGTATAATGACTATTTTAGATCTGTTTTGTTTTTATGGGTTCCAACGGCTATTTTTGTTTCCAAGTGGTTAAACTTACCCCTAATGACCTAATATCACTTATGAATGTTATTTATCCATTGCCTATAAATAAAGATCATGGGTTTTGATTTTCTACAAGAAAAAATATTCAAGTTTTCAAGAATTTTCAAGAGAGAAGTGTTTCATTGCTTTCCATTTCAAAGTTCCTATTTTTCAAAAGTTTTTCAGTTGGTTTTTATGTCTTCTACATCTCTTCAACTGATTTTCTTCTCTCACTTAGCTTCTTGAGCCTAAAATCATATTCCACTCTATAAGAAGTTGTAAGAGAGTGTTTGTAGTCTTCCTAGATCACCAAGTGACTTGTAATCCATTGAGTTGTGGTCCCTCTTGTGTGGAGGACAGTATTGTTGGAGTTGGGTACTCCAGCCTTGAGTAGACCAAGTTGTAATCCCTTGGGTATAAGGTTCCTGTGTGGAAGTTCCCTTAGTGGATATAGTGAAAATCCTTCATAGTGGTGAAGACGGAGATGTTGAGCAGTGGCTCGAGCCTTGAAACAAATTCCCTATGTTTGCGATTGATTTCTTCTCGCTCTTTATGTTTTACATTCTTATACATGTGATATTATTTGTCTTGTTTTTCAATATTGCATTCATTTCATCTTCTTGTATTTTCGGTCTATACTCATATCAAAAAGGAAGCAATTAAGTACCCCAACTCATCATCTAGAGGAATCAAAGAGGAGAACATCTAGAGCCCTTCACCGGGAATTCGGCTTCAATTTCTTATTTTGAGTGACCGCTTGTATTTTTCATCTCAACTAGTTTTAAAAGTATATTTGATTAGCATAACACCTATTCACCCCCTCTAGGTGTTTTTCAGAGCTTAACATCTTCTCTATGTATAGATTCATGTTAAGTGTATCTCACATTGAGGAGCTTGACATCTCTTCTTTATGTTATACACGTGTGTAAGAGGAAGCTTAACATCTCCACTTATACATTGTATGTTATGTTTTATGTGGGTTAGGGTCTTGTCATCCCTTCTTCATGTAATGCATGTATGTGAAAGTACACCTAGAGGGGGGGGGTGAATAGGTTTACGGCTAATCTAAGAACAATAATGCGGAAACTAAAACTAAATTGCAACACACTTAGTGTAACCAACGAGTGTAGCCGAATTTTCGGTGAAGGGCTCTGGACTAACTCCTCTTGATTCCTCTGAATAAGAGTTGAGGTGCTATATGAAGCTCTCATGGTTAAACACAAGTGAGGCACACAAACAAACACAACCAACCATATAAGTGTGATCTGACAATATGAATCAATGCAAGACACAATATAAGAGAGAGAGAGTTAGAGAAAGTGGATCAAACGCAAACACCAAGATATGTTTCGAGGTTCGAGCACACAGCTCTACGTCCCCACCTTCACACAGAAGGATTTCCACTAACTCGTCCACACAGGACTTCCAACACAGGGAACCTCCACTGAGGATTTTGGGCAATACAATAACCGGGAGTACACAACTCCTCTCTCAAATACAAAACAACCTCTACACTTAGAGGCAAGGCACAAAGCCACTCAAACAACAATCACCACACACTTGAGGGATTCCAACACAATCTCCACCTCTCACTAGAGGGAGCCAAATACCACTTCCACAATCACCTCTCACTAGAGGGATATCAACTAACTCACCTCTCACTAGAGGGATATCACAAAGATGGAAGGTTTACGACTTGGTGATCACAATGACCACAAACAACATCTTTTCCCACAAAGACAAAGATCCTAAACATATACGATAGAAGATAAGCTCAAGTGTGAGAAATAAAGAGTTTGGAAATCAAAAACTCAAAGAAAAACTCTTGGAAAAACTTCTAGGATAGATATGAAATGAAGATAAAAAACCAATCCCAAAGACTTCTCCTTTTCTTGATTTTTCCAACCCTTTAAAACAAATAAAAGATAAATCTTTTAGCTTAAAAACTCTTTTAAAAACTTGTATTGAAACACTAGAGAAGATGAAAATTTTTGCGCTAAAAATTCTTGTCAAAAACTAACTTCAAATGGGGTATTTATACCCCCTTTGAAAACCTGCCCGTTGGCAGCTGAAAAGGGCCAGAATGCCCTTCCGGTTGACCGGCCGGTCGACCGGCCAACGGTCAAAAAATCGACCGTTGATCCTTCCGGTCGATCGCCTGGTCGACGTGTCAGATCCAGAGAGCAATTGCTCTGTGGCGGTTGACCGCCCGGTCGACCGGGTCAAAGCTCACGGTCGACCGCCCGGTCGACCGCCCCCACCCGAGAGTGGGGTGACTTCAGTCGGTAGACCGCACGGTCGAGCGGCCAAGCCAACTTGGCCTTTGTGCACGTCTCGTGCACATCGGTCGACCAGACCGGTCGACCGACCACTGGTCCGGTCGACCGTCCCGATCGACCGCTAGAGCCTGACAGGGACAATTCAGGATTTAAAAACTTGGGTTTTTATCTTTTACAAAATCTTATAAAATCACATAAATTCCACAAAAATTAGTTCTAGTATTATCTTTGAAATACAAACATGTTGAGTAAAAATCAAAACATGTTACAAACATTTTGAACCATTTTTATAACTTAAAAAAATTTGCCTTAAACCAAATTCTGTATTTTCCAAAATTGTATTTTTGAAATGGAAATCCGATTTTTCCAAAACACATGTAAATATAAAAACATGATATTTAAACAACTTTGAAGCATATAGTATATGAATAGAATCCAATATACATGAAAGAGATATATCAATATTTTGACATTAAATCCAAAAATAAGTTTTGTTTAATTACAAAACCCAAATACATGAATAGATTATCAAAATAAGTTTTTCTAAGAATATGAAGCATATATGTATATAGATCAAATCTAATATACATTAAACCATGTAAACTTGTTTGATTCAATTATGAAAATCAAGATCGGTTAAACCGAAAACCAAAACAATAAATATGAAACTTAAAACAAGTGTGTGTTGTGAACTTGAGCATATCACGCTATCTAATCTTCACAATGGATCTAAACTAAATCTTAACTAAACAAACCGAAGCCTTCTTGTAGAG
The DNA here is from genome assembly GCA_038442645.1 of Agave tequilana. Taxonomy (NCBI): domain Eukaryota; kingdom Viridiplantae; phylum Streptophyta; class Magnoliopsida; order Asparagales; family Asparagaceae; genus Agave; species Agave tequilana. The sequence goes on from JAVJIF010027487.1 coordinate 36,202, forward strand.
CGTCGTCTCCAAGTTGACTCGATCCAAACGCGATCCAACGAGCTTGACTCCAATCGAGTGCTAGATATGAACTTGACGCTCGAGCTCTTGAATCACCATGTGAAATCTCCAAAACACCTTTATTGAAGCTAATCACCTACTAATTTCTTGGTTAAATATCTGAAACTAAATATCACAAGATTATTAGTAAACTATAACTACATGAGTTAATCATCATCAAAACTAGAGTGAAAGCCTCTGGGCCAACAATCTCCCCCCTTTTGATGATGACAAAAACTCATGGAGTTATATATGCATGGATTAAAATTAAGATTCAAAGAAGCTCCCCATTAGCTCATGCATAACAATAACCAATAAGATATGTAATGAATGTTAAACATAAATATGCATAAACATGCATAAAACAATGAAAGAAACATGCTCTTGATACCAAAATTTTAAATAAATACTTTTCTCCTTTTTAAAATAAACATGTTCTTAAATAATTGCTCTTGATACCAATAAAAATTTCAACTGAAAGCTTATCAATAAAAGCAATAAAATTCTTGATATCAATTGAAAGATAATCAATAAAAGCTCTTGATACTAACAATAAAATTTTAATAAAGTTCTTGATACCAATAAAACAAAACAACAAAACATGATTATCCATGCTCTTGATACCAATATCAACAAAACATAAAACAAACTCTCTTGATACCAATATGAAACAAACTTTGATATAAATTATAAATAAACATGCATATATACTCAAATACTTCTCCCCCTTTTGTCAATCATCAACAAAGGGGTTAAAGTAAACAATAAAACAATGTTCTCCCCCTTTTTGTCGGAAACAAAAATCAAAAAGGGTGAAATCAAAACAAAGCATTATGATACTAATTGAAAAAAAAATATCAATTAGTGCATCATGATACCAATTGAAAATAAATAAAACATACCAATTGAAAGTACATAAAACAAATGTTGTTAATATAAGTTTAAATAAACATGCATATATTATACCAATTGAAAGTAAATAAAACATTTTGAAGAAATCAACCAAAAGATTTTGATATCAATTGAAAGATTTTGATAGGTAATCTTGATACCAATTAAAAAATTAGTACCAATTGAAAATATTTTACACTTTTGATACCAATTTAAAAAATATAAACCAATAACGCTAAACTCATTTTACAATAGAGATACCAAATAGAGAATAATATCAATTTAATGCTTTTGATACTAATATTGAAAATGAAACATATACCAATAGAAAATAATGAAACATATACCAATTGAAAATGATTTTTCATTAGGAGCGTATGATACCAAAAAAAATCAATATCATTTTTCAATCATTTTTCAACATAAAGTGTGGGAGTAAAATACCAAAAGTAAACAAAATCAATTAAAAGGTGAAATATGAATTTTCTCCCCCTTTATGAAATACCAAACAAAATGATGCAGAAGCTTGTATAAGATACCAATTGAAAATAAATCAATTGAAATATAATAGTCATTTAAGAAATCAAGCTTAGCATAACCAAAATTTGTGCTCAAAGATATAGAGATATAGTAAGTACAAATAAAAATAAATACATGTATATGTATGGGAAATGAATACTATTCGAAATTGATACTATTGAAGTGTAAGCATACATAAATAAAAAAACATATATGAGTATATAAAAAAATGTCAATAGTGATACCAATTGAAAAGATACAATGATATCAATTGAAAACACAATAAGATCAAGTGTATAACTCATACTTCCTACCACCCATTAATACACATGTTTTAAATAGATTTTCAATAATGAGCATACAAGGCATGGTCGCCCAACCAGCCGCCCTTGGAAGGGTAGGGGTTTTCAAAAATAAGTTTGAAAATAATATAACACGTTTGAAAACTCTACCATAATGAAGAATACAAACTAGTTTAATGATAAACTTGTAAACTAGTATGAAATCCTTCAAGTAAGGAATAAAATAAGAATATATTCCATAAAACATGAAAATCACTAAACCAATGTCATTCAAAATCTATATAGCATATATAATACTCAAGAAAATAAAATCATGAGAAAACATCAAGTATATGAGTATACAAGTTTTGTGAAAGACATAGTCATGGAAATAGGCAATAAGCTCATAATGAAATTCCTTAAAATATGAAAAACAAGAAAATCTAATTTTCATCAAAATAATTTAACCTTCAAGGCATATGTATGTCTTTTACAAACTAAAGTATACATACATATCCAAACATGAACGAGTCCACAAAAGTATATGCATGAAGGCAAGTGGCTCAAGAATGTATATGTATAACTATTAGTTTGGACAAAGTAGACATATACATGACGTTAAACATAAACATGAAAACATGTACAAAATGAGAATACAAGTCAAAATGTATGAATCATCAAAACTAGACTATACTAGTACATCTAATGAGTATAAATGAGCCATTTAGCACAAACATATAATAATCTATTTGTGGCTCACTAGTTGTACAAGTATATGTTCAAGTTTTAATGAAAACTAACATCTAAATAAGTAATCAAAACATGAAGCATAGAAATTGATTAGTATCCAATATTGCATATTTTACATCATAACTCCCATGCATATTACAAATAAATATGTGATTTTTACTCCTCTTCTCTACATATTTGCAGGTACACACTTAATGGAGAGATATCCAAATAATCACTTAATTAACACTAATTAAGTGATTAATCCATGATTAAGATAAAGCCAAATTCAAATCCAGATCTAGAGAGATCCGCGCGTCAATTGGAAGATCCAAGTAGTCCACGTGGCTAACAACCTAACAAGAAGATCTCACCAGAAAATCTGGGCTCAACGGCCCAGATCTCGCGGCGATCCCGCGGCAATCCGCGGCAGATCTAGGCCGTTGAGATCCCAGATTTTGTGGCAACAAACTTGATCTCGAAGATTCTCTCTTGGGCCTATAAATACCTCACTTGGACCTGCGTACAAAAACTGATCAGAGAAGAGAGAGAGAGATTAGTGTAAAGCTTGTAATTTTGTTAGTTTTTGTTTAGGGTTTGTAGCTCTCTATGATCTTCTCTTCCCTAGATTTCATTGCAAGAGAGAGTTGTAAGAGAGAGAGAGCTTGTATCATCAAGAAGTGACACTTGGAGCTATACAAGGATTGATCCATTCTCTACTTCTCTACTTGAGCTTGATTCTAGTTTACTTGCTTTATTACTTGCTTTGTTTACTTCTTGCAATTTACTTCAAGCTTTGTTTAGTTCTTTAATGGCTTTTAGCTAATTTCTTCTCCATGTACTGGGTTACCACTAGTCTTGCTACTTCACTAACTCATGGGTGATTGCTTTTGTTCATCTTGCAAGTTGTATGATCTTCTCTTCTCCGATGGTTAAACCACCATCTTGCAAGTGAGAAAGTAATTAGGTCAACACGCGAGACGAATCCTACGCTAATGGAGTGACAACATTAGGCAAGCATTCGCTATCAAGGAGTCTAGTAAGTCTTGGCAAGCTAGCAAGGTAAGCTAGTCATGGATTGCTTTCTTAAGTTTTCTTTCTTTTTCTTGTGAATACCACATCCACTTCTTGATTTCTTTTCCAACAATTTCCACCATGAACATAGCCATCTTTTCTTTTAGTTTCTTTTGCATTTGATTCACTAAGTTTATAAGCAAGAGAAGAATACTCGTTTGTTCACTTCACTACCACACGTAAAGCTTCCATCGCGAGCTCTCCCTGAGAATCGACTCGGTATAGCCCTATGCTATAGCGGAGACAAGAAAGGGTACATCAAATACATTTACTATACACATAATAAGTACACCTTCTTCGTCTAATCAAAATGGCGCCGTTGCCGGGGAGAGCGACGGTATTTTAAAAGTGAGAAACTAAACGATACTTCTTCTCTGTTGCAGGTACAGGTTGAAGATACAGAAAACCTTGCAGTGCAGAATCATATAAGTGGACCTGGGCTTCTGCTCTCGAAAGCAGAACCCAGGATCCCTCCAAATTGCCGCGTAGCCGCGGCATTTTGCCGTGGGAACGCGGCAAAGAGGAGTTCACTTCTAACAATTTTTCTGCAGGGATTGCTGCTTTGCAAATTACTTCTGCTGATATATCTGAAATCTTGTATTCTTCACCTGATATTTGCTAATCAACAGTAAAAGATTTGGTGTAAATTGATAAAAATTGTTTAGACATCTTGCATTATAGGCACGTGTCTTTCAATTACTTTACATTTACTGTTGAAGAGTGCGGGGGACAAGGTACGTAATTCATTGCATATAGACTAGGACTCACTCTTTGTTGATTTATCTTACTTGGAGTGAACCTTGTTTGTTTCTATATCGTACACTTGCACAATTCAATTTTAAGGGCAATACCTGTAAATAAGATAAGGTGGGGGAGGTCATTACCCTTTCCTTAGCCCGCAAACCACTATCCCAGCACTCACAATCCCAAGCTTGTAAATAAAATTTGATAGACGTTGGCCCTAGGGACATCCGGACTCACTTAGGAGATTATCCTAAGGGGGAAAAGTGTTAGAAATTGACTTCTGTAAAATCAGTGTCTAGGAAAGGGGTTGAGGGCCGAAAGCCCGAAGGTTGCTGGTTACTTAATTAAGGAACGTCTTCGGACGGAAAACCTCCCACCAACCTTACCCTTCCCTGGCTGATTTGCTTATAGTCAGATTCTACACCAAACCTCCTGTGGACAGTCTATTTAGGAGTCATCTAGGACCAGAAACTCTAGACAAGCTTGGATTGATTTTTTCTTTTGTTGTTTGTTATTTTTCTTTTTCGCTGGTGTGATCGGTGCACGTTGTTTGTGATTGTATATACGATAGTGGTTTTGTGATCCTAATTCTACACTTGCACTTACACATCCACTTCACATCATGACCAACAACGTCTCACTTCAGGATCGATTTTATCCGATTCGCACCTCCATTCCTTCATGCATTCTTCTCCCCGAGCCAAATGGAAATCACTTCGAGCTGAAACCACAATTCGTTAGTACACTTCCCCATTTCCATGGTCTAGAGTCTGAGGACGCGTACCTCTTTATTCGTGAGTTTGAAGAGGTATGCCAAATGATGAGAATTTCCCAACTGTCTGAGGATGCTGTTAGGTTACGGTTCATACCGTTTGCACTTAAGGATTTAGCTAAGAAATGGCTTTATAATCTTCCAGTCAGTTCCATATCTTTATGGGAGGATTTTGTTAAAGTCTTTCTTAAGAAATTCTATCCTATCCACAAAACAGCCCTCATGAGAAAAAACATAATGCAATTCAAGCAGGAAACAAATGAACCTTTCTGGAAGTATCTTGAGCGTTTCAAAGACCTTCTTGCCCTGTGTCCCCATCACGGCATAGAGAAATGGCGTCTATGCCAGATTATCTATGATGGATTAGATTACCAAACGAAAACACTTTTAGAATCCATGTGCCAAGGGGAATTCTTGAAAAAAGATGAACATCAGGGGTGGGATCTCTTTGAAACCCTAGCTGAGAAAACCATTCAGTGGGAGTCATGCCCTGATAGACCGACTCCCACCACTTCCAGAACTGGTACACACTCCAAAGAATCCTCTCTAGCTGCAGAAACCAAGATCACACAATTAATGAAGAGGATAGAGTTGCTTGAGTCAAAAGGGAATTCTGTGGTCAACCAGGTCAACCCATTGCCTTTGATTAGACCAGGTTGCACCAACTGTCATGACCTTAGCCATGTTGTTGAGGAGTGTCCATTATATCAGCCACAATCATTTCAGGAGAACATGAATGCAGTATTGACCAGACCCAATCATCATCCATACTCCAACACTTACAATTCAGGATGGCAGAACCATCCAAATTTTTCATGGAGTCAGTCTGGTCCTGAGCATCATATGCTACCACTTCCATATCCATACAATGCTCAGTTTCATCCATCCAGTTTCAGTCAGAATTCACTGTATGTTCATCCACCTCAAAGTCCACCACAGTCATATCAGTCATATCAGGACCCACCACCATATTACCAATCACAGTTCCAATATCCATATCCTCAACATCCACCCCAAAATAATTCCGAGATATCTGAGTTGAAACAAATGATAGAAACCTTAACAAAAAACCAGCAGCAGGAGTTGAATGAAATGAAGGTCCAAATTGGGCAATTGGCTGAGAATCAAAGAAATTTGTTCCCAAATCAGCCATTGCTAAATCCCAAAGTTGAAGATTCAGGACCCAGTCACTGTCATGCCATTCATACCCTGAGATCTGGTAAACAAATTGACAATAAGGTTTCTAGTCCACAATCTCATCCAGTACCAAAGCCAACACCTCATGTCCCAATGCCACCAACTTTTGACAAACCATCCTCTAGTGCAGAGCCATCCACATCTCAAGCCAAGGGGAAAGAAAAGGTAGATGAGCAACCTTATAAGCCTAGAGTACCATATCCAAATAGGCTTCTAAATAACAAGTCAAATGCTCACATGGAGAAGATAAAAGAAACATTCAATAAGGTCCAAATCAATGTCCCTCTTCTTGATGCCATTCAACAAGTGCCATCATATGCCAAATTCTTGAAGGAAATGTGCACCAAGAAGAGGAAGACCCAAGTCCCTAAAAAAGTCTTCCTTGCATCATCCATTAATGAGTTGCTCACTGGTCCAATTCCTGTTAAGTACAAAGACCCAGGGAGCCCCACCATTTCATGCATCATAGGACAGACTACAATAAATAGGGCACTTCTTGATTTGGGGGCCAGCATTAATCTCCTACCTTTCTCTGTGTACCAACAATTGGGGTTAGGTGATCTCCTCCCGAGCCAAATAACCATCCAATTGGCTGACCGCTCTGTTACTAAACCCAAGGGGGTAATTCAAGATGTCCTTGTCAAAGTTGGAGAATTCTTTTATCCTGTTGACTTTGTTGTCCTTGAAACAAAACCAGTGTCAAATTCCAATCAAAGGGCACAAATTCCTGTCATTCTGGGTCGACCATTCCTGGCTACTGCAAATGCCATCATTAATTGCCGGAATGGGTCAATGAGGCTGAGCTTTGGTAACATGACACATGAACTCAATGTCTTCCACACACAGCCTCACAAAACAAAAAATCAAACATTTGAGGTTAGCTTTATTGAGGACAATTGTGAGGATTCAAAAGATGAGTCACAATTCTGTGATTCTCTTCAAGAACCTCCAATTGATATATCTTTTGAAGACTTGTTTGCTGATGAGATCATGTGTTTAGATGAGTCAACTCGGGGTAAATTAGCTGATTGTCCACTTCCGGATGTTGATTTGAGTTTTGAAGAATTATATGGAGAAGAGTTAAAATTTCTTAAAATTGGAAGTGATGAGATTCTGAGTGAGAGTGGTGATAAGGACTTTGTTTGTGAACGATGTGGTGGAATGAGTATGAATGAAAATAACAACCAATTGAAACTGGAAACACCTAGGGTTAGAATAATTCAGACCGTTTCCCAATGGAGCTCAAGAAAGAGAACACATTGGAACGATGGGAAACGGGCCAGAGGGAAGCGACCAAAAGCCCAGGTGAGAGTTACACTTGTATATTCCTTGTAAATAATTCCTTCCTCTTTCATTTTTGTTTCATGCATACATATATCATGATGCATTGAGGACAATGCATGAAATAAGTGTGGGGGAGGGTTTACTAACATAGAGTTTTTAGATCTTCTTTCTTTTACACTTCTTTTATAAAAAATAAAAAATAAAAAAAAAAAATAAAAACTTTTTGAAATAAGAGACAAAGTTTTGTTCTATTTTTAAGATAATTAAGATGTATCTTAGAAATTAAGAAAGCCTTAATTATGATATCTTAAACATAGTTGAAATAATAGATCTTGTTTGAAATTATAGGATAAGTAAGTAAAATTGGTGAGATATTTTTATCTTGAATTTTTTGCCTTAGATAAATATGCACTTTACACTTACACATTTCTTGGGATGGAGACAAAGACCAAAAATGCCATATAAATAAAAATATATATATATATATATATATATATATATATATATATATATATATATAAATAAAAGATCACTTATTAAGCTGGATAACTATGCCTCAAGAAGCATGGTTACTCACGCCTAACGGTGATCTCACTTATTAAGCTGGATAATTATGCCTCAAGAAGCATGGTTATTCACGCCTAACGGTGATAATAAATAATCCCCTTTAGTTTCGTGGCCTTTTCTACTCGAGACCTTAAACCTGAGGGATGTTTTCTCATCTGGTGCCTTAAGACCGTCTGGTTTGGGAGTCATCGGTTAAAGGCTCGCTACAAGGGTAGACTAGAAAGCCTAAACTAAGGGAAGAAAAAAGCATAAAAAGTATATATAAATAAAGAAATGGCTTTATGGTTGGAGTTGAAATCCTAGGAAATTTTCACTTACACGGTGTGCATATTATCTAGGTTTTATGAAAGATAAAATATTCAATCCAATTTTGAATTCTTACCTTAATTGAAAACAAAATCTTGCATGGATACTAAGTTTAAGAAAGAATAATTATAGGTGGACTTATGACCTAGGATCACTTATATTTTTGCAAAATAGTTCGTAAACATGTCTCTTATTCAAAATGCGTTTTCAAAATACTAACATTTGTCTTCTTTCTTTATGGATTTTGTGGGTGTAATCCGCTGAAAACCCTCAGGAGACAACACTCCTCCTCTAGGGTAACCTAGAGGTTTAACGGCTTGTTGCACATGCTCAGTGCAATCGCGTCACCTGCGAAAGTGGTGTAAATAAACTGGTAGTATAGATTTTCTTTTTCTTTGTTTTGCTCGGGACGAGCAAAAGAATAAGTGTGGGGGTGTGATTAGTATCCAATATTGCATATTTTACATCATAACTCCCATGCATATTACAAATAAATATGTGATTTTTACTCCTCTTCTCTACATATTTGCAGGTACACACTTAATGGAGAGATATCCAAATAATCACTTAATTAATACTAATTAAGTGATTAATCCATGATTAAGATAAAGCCAAATTCAAATCCAGATCTAGAGAGATCCGCGCGCCAATTGGAAGATCCAAGTAGTCCACGTGGCTAACAACCTAACAAGAAGATCTCACCAGAAAATCTGGGCTCAACGGCCCAGATCTCGCGGCGATCCCGCGGCAATCCGCGGCAGATCTAGGCCGTTGAGATCCCAGATTTTGTGGCAACAAACTTGATCTCGAAGATTCTCTCTTGGGCCTATAAATACCTCACTTGGACCTGCGTACAAAAACTGATCAGAGAAGAGAGAGAGATTAGTGTAAAGCTTGTAATTTTGTTAGTTTTTGTTTAGGGTTTGTAGCTCTCTATGATCTTCTCTTCCCTAGATTTCATTGCAAGAGAGAGTTGTAAGAGAGAGAGAGCTTGTATCATCAAGAAGTGACACTTGGAGCTATACAAGGATTGATCCATTCTCTACTTCTCTACTTGAGCTTGATTCTAGTTTACTTGCTTTATTACTTGCTTTGTTTACTTCTTGCAATTTACTTCAAGCTTTGTTTTAGTTCTTTAATGGCTTTTAGCTAATTTCTTCTCCATGTACTAGGTTACCACTAGTCTTGCTACTTCACTAACTCATGGGTGATTGCTTTTGTTCATCTTGCAAGTTGTATGATCTTCTCTTCTCCGATGGTTAAACCACCATCTTGCAAGTGAGAAAGTAATTAGGTCAACACGCGAGACGAATCCTACGCTAATGGAGTGACAACATTAGGCAAGCATTCGCTATCAAGGAGTCTAGTAAGTCTTGGCAAGCTAGCAAGGTAAGCTAGTCATGGATTGCTTTCTTTAAGTTTTCTTTCTTTTTCTTGTGAATACCACATCCACTTCTTGATTTCTTTTCCAACGATTTCCACCATGAACATAGCCATCTTTTCTTTTAGTTTCTTTTGCATTTGATTCACTAAGTTTATAAGCAAGAGAAGAATACTCGTTTGTTCACTTCACTACCACACGTAAAGCTTCCATCGCGAGCTCTCCCTGAGAATCGACTCGGTATAGCCCTATGCTATAGCGGAGACAAGAAAGGGTACATCAAATACATTTACTATACACATAATAAGTACACCTTCTTCGTCCAATCAGAAATCAAAACAAAACTTATATGATCATTATGGTAAACATGCATTAGATTTATGATATACACAATAGTTAAAACAAATGTGAGAATCACAGAGATATAAGTCCATATTAAACATGGGTGATCTCAAATTCTAATCATGCATATCACTAACCTAATTTTCATGGCATTTAACATAATAATCAAGAAACATCAAAACATGCTAAAAACGAATAATATGAAAGCATGTAAACATAATGAGGAGTAAGAGATCATTACCAAAACTATGAGGGTACATCTCTATGTCTCCAAATCATGGTGGTCCTCCCACCAAACTCTCCTTGAAAGTGATGCATCCAAATAGTCCTCTTTAAACTCGGAAAGCATCCACCTCAAGGCACCATCACTTTCACGTCATGTGAGAGCTCACACCTACATCAAATAGAATAGGAGTGGTCTTTGGTACCCATATTCTTTTGGGTCCATAGGGGTTAGCTCCTTTCCTAACCTAAACAAATTTATTTGCTAAATTTACATCATGTATCTTATCAAAACAAAATTTATTAAGGTGGCCCTTACGTCTACAATGTGTACAAGTGTACACATGAGCATACAAAGTGTTATGAGTGTGAACGTGAGGAGCATGTGTATGCCGTGCTTTGTGTGCATGCTAGGAGGAACTTGTTTCTTTCGAAATATAGATTCCAAACGTATATGGTTCATGGCACAATGGCTCAAAGTGGAGCCCAAACAATCAGCACTTTTCTTCAAAACATTTATATCATTTTTAATACTAGAAGATAAAGTGGAGCATGCAATAGGTGAGTTAGAATGTGAAGCTACACTAGCATGAAAAACATGAGAGTCTAAATCATTTTTCAAAAACACATTATCATTAGACATCAAATTCAAATCCTTTGAAATAGAAATAATTTTGTTTTTCAAAGAATCATTTTCTTTTACAACAAAATCAAGTTTTAAAGATATAACTTCATTTTTCTTCAAAACTTCATTACAATAATTTTTATTTTTCAAAATCTTGTTTTCATTTAAAGCAAGATCAAATTGGGATTTAAGTGAGTCACATTCACTTGAAATCTCATCCCTTTCTTGCAAAGTAATCTCAAGTCTAGAAGATAAATTTTTATTTTCTTCTTTTAATCCTAAGCTATCCTTTTTCAAAAGTTTATATTTTGAAATCAAATTTTCACAATTTTTAGCTAGTTCATTATTTAAGGCATGTGCATCCATACACTCATTACAGTAAGAACCAGTACTAACATCTAGTTGAGTATCCGAATGTACCTCAAGGGAGTCATTCCCTTGGACCATGAAGCAACGTTCGTCGGACTCGTCTTGACTAGATTTCCTCTTCTTATTGATAAGCGTTTGTAACTCGGGAGATGTCAAAATGTTCTACACTACAAAAGCGGAATCCTAATGAGAAAACACATGTAAGTGCCTTTAGGGCTAGTGCATTGGCCTCTATATGCTTGCTATCACAAAGGTAGGATTCCTTGGTAATGGTAAGGTAAACTTTATAACCTATGGCTTTTAAATGGCAACTCATCATAACCTTCCATATATCAATTCTAGAGACATCAAACATGGGAGGGCTATCCATGAGTGCTAACTATATGTGTACAAATGCAAATGTAGATTAGCAAAACTAAGATCACACTCCTAAGTGGTTAAACTAATATCAGGAGCGTAGGCTCTGATACCAATTGAAAGTACACCTGAAGGGGGGGTGAATAGGTGTACGGCTAATCTATGAACAATAATGCGAAAATAAAACTAAATTACAACACACTTAGTGTAACCAACGAGTGTAGCCGAATTCTCGGTGAAGGGTTCTGGACTAACTCCTCTTGATTCCTCTGAATAAGAGTTGAGGTGCTATATGAAGCTCTCGTGATTAAACACAAGTAAGGCACACAAACAAACACAACCAAGCATATAAGTGTGATATGACAATATGAATCAATGTAAGGCACAATATAAGAGAGAGAGTTAGAGAAAGTGGATCAAACGCAAACACCAAGAATGTTTCGAGGTTCGAGCACACAGCTCTACGTCCCCGCCTTCACACAGAAGGATTTTCACTAACTCGTCCACACAGGACTTCCCACACAGGGAACCTCCACTGAGGATTTTGGGCAATGCAATAATCAGGAGTACACAACTCCTCTCTCAAATACAACACAACCTCTACACTTAGAGGCAAGGCACAAAGCCACTCAAACAACAATCACTTCACACTTGAGGGATTCCAACACAATCTCCACCTCTCACTAGAGGGAGCCAAATACCACTTTCACAATCACCTCTCACTAGAGGGATATCAACTCAATCACCTCTCACTAGAGGGATATCATAAAGATGGAAGGTTTACGACTTGGTGATCACAAAGACTACAAACAACTTCTTTTCCCACAAAAACAAAGATCCTAAATAGATAGGATAGAAGATAAGCTCAAGTGTGAGAAATAAAGAGTTTGAAAATCAAAAACTCAAAGAAAAACTCTTGAAAAAACTTCTAGGATAGATATGAAATGAAGATAAAAAACCAATCCCAAAGACTTCTCCTTTTCTTGATTTTTCCAACCCTTTAAAATAAATAAAAGATAAATCTTTTAGCTTAAAAACTATTTTGAAAACTTGTATTGAAACACTAGAGAAGATAGAAAATTTTGCTCTAAAAATTCTTGTCAAAAATCAACTTCAAATTGGGTATTTATAGCCTCTTTGAAAATCTGCCCGTTGGCAGCTGAAAAGGGCCAGAATGCCCTTCCGGTCGATCGGCCGGTCGACCGGCTAATGGTCAAAAAATCGACCGTTGAGCCCTCCGGTCGACCGCTCGGTCGACCGTGCCAGATCCAGAGAGCAATTGCTCTCTGGCCGGTCGACCACCCGGTCGACCGGGCCAAAGCTCACGGTCGACCGCCCCCACCCGAGAGTGGGGTGACTTCAGTCGGTCGACCGCACGGTCGACCGGCCAAGCCAACTTGGCCTTTGTGCACATCTCGTGCACATCGGTCGACCGGACCGGTGGACCGACCACTCGTCCGGTCGACCGTCCCGGTCGACCACCAGAGCCTGGCAGGGACAATTCAGGATTTAAAAACTTGGGTTTTTATCTTTTACAAAATCCTATAAAATCACATAAATTCCACAAAAATCAGTTCTTGTATTATCTTTAAAATACAAACATGTTTGAGTAAAAATCATAACATGTTACAAACATTTTGAACCATTTTTGTGACTTGAAAAATTTGCCTTAAACCAAATTCTGTATTTTTCAAAACTTGTATTTTTGAAATGGAAATCCGATTTTTTCAAAACACATGTAAATACAAAAACATGATATTTAATCAACTTTGAAGCATATAGTATATGGATAGAATCCAATATACATGAAAGAGATATATATCAATGTTTTTGACATTAAATCCGAAAGTAAGTTTTGTTTAAATACAAAACCCAAATACATGAATAGATTATCAAAATAAGTTTTCTAAGAATATGAAGCATACATGTATATGATCAAATCTAATATACATTAAATCATGTAAACTTGTTTTGATTCAATTCTATTCATGAAAACCAAGATCGGTTAAACCGAAAACCAAACCAATAAACATGAAACTTAAAACAAGTGTGTGTTGTGAACTTGAGCATATCACACTATCTAATCTTTATAATGGATCTAAACTAAATCTTAACTAAACAAACCGAAGCCTTCTTGTAGAGCGCCGTCTCCAAGTTGACTCGATCCAAACGCGATCCAACGAGCTTAACTCCAACTGAGTGCTAGATATGAACTTGACGCTCGAGCTCTTGAATCACCATGTGAAAGCTCCAAAACACCTTTGTTGAAGCTAATAACCTACTAATATCTTAGTTAAATATCTGAAACTAAATATCACAAGATTATTAGTAAACTATAACTACATAAGTTAATCATTATCAAAACTAGAGTGGAAGGCCTCTGGGCCAACAGTATGTAGGGGGAGCTAACTTTACGTCTCTCTTCTTCATTAATGTATATCGCATATATAACTTAATTGTTTGATTTGTTTTCGCCCTTTTATTGATGAATTGACAAAAAGGAGGAGAAGAATTTTGAGAGCTTATATATGCATGTTTATTTTATTTTCTTGTTACACAAAAAGGGAGAAGAATTTGTTGAGTTTATGCATGTTTATCTCCTTATTTATGCATATATGTTTCTGTTTAGTTTATGTACTTTATTGAATATCTTTGTGTTTATTGCTATGCATGAGTTAAGGGGAAGCTTCTATGAAGCTTAACTTTAATCCATGTATATATAACTCCATGAGTTTTGTCATCATCAAAAAGGGGGAGATTGTTGGCCCAAAGGCCCATCACTCTAGTTTTGATGATGATTAACTCATGTAGTTATAGTACTAATAATCTTGTGTTTATTTAGTCTCAGATATTTGATTAAGATCTTAGTAGGTGTTTAGCTTAACAAAAGATTTGAAGTCAAGTTTTGGAGCTAGCACGTGTTAATTCAAGAGCTCGCGCATCAAGATCGCATCAAGTACTCAAGAGGAGTCTAGCTCATGGATCAAGGTTTGGACTAAGTAAAGAAGGAGAAGAAGATTTTCAAGAGAAGATTTTCAAGAAGACTTGAGTCATGTTTGGAAGTGTTAAACTTTATTTTTAAATAAAATGTAAGGATAGATTAGTTGTGGAATGCTCAAGTTCATACACACACACAAAATTTATATATGTTTTCATAAGATTGTTTTGAGTTTAGAAACATATCATTTTGATTTTTTAGCTTCAAAGTATACATGTGTTTTGAGTTTTGTATATATCAAAACTTATTTTAGATCTTATTGTCAAAATGTAGATATTTCATCTTATATGTGTATTTGATCACATCTATACACACTAAGCTTCAAAAGTGTTTAAGATATCTTATTTTTGTATATAGAAAAGTTTTGGAAAAATCGTTTTTCAATTTGGTGACTGATTTTTGAAAATACAGATTTTGTTTAAGGCTAAAATTTCTATATTACAAAAATGATTCAAAAATTTATAACATGTGTTGATTTTTAATCACACATATTTGTACTTCAAAGTATTTCAAAGAACCTATTTTTGTAGATTTTATGTGAATTTATGAGAATTTATAAAGATTTATTTGACCATGTTTTCAATCCCAAAAGTTTGTTGACCAGGCTGTCTAGCGGTCGACCAACCGGTTGACCGATCCAGAAGTCGGTCGACCGATCGGTTGACCGATCCAGAAGTCGGTCGACGGGCGGTCGACCGATGTGCACAGAACATGCACAGTCAAGGCCGATCGACCACACGGTCGACCGTCCAGAGAGCTTTGCTCTCTGGATCTTGCCCTGGTCGACCGGGCGGTCGACCGGTAGGTCAAACCCAGTGCACGGTCGACCGGGCGGTCGACGGAGGCACAACGGTCAGAAATCCGACGTTGGCTGGTCGACCGGGCAGTCGACCGACAGCAGCATCAGTTGTTGAGTTGGCCTCCAACGGCTATATTTTGGGAGCCTATAAATTGGGGTTCCCTTGGACTGTTTTACCCAAGATTTGAAGAGAGTTTTTGTGCTAGCTTTTCCTACCTCTCTAAATGTTTATTTCCACTTATTTTAGAGCAAATACTTTCATATCAAAAGAAGAGTTTTCAAGAGTGTTTTGCAAAAAAGATTTCTTGAGTTTTTCCTCCACTACTCTATCTTATTTTCTCACACATACTTGAGCTATCCATTGCTATATCAATCCTCTAGGGATCTTTGTTGTGAGAGTGTTTTAGGTGATCAAAGTGTTGAGATCACCAAGTGTTCATTCTTGTATTTGAGGAGGCGAACTTGTGGGTTCGTGTTATTTCGAGTTCTTGTGGGAGCTCGGTGTAGAGGTGCGGCCTCGGCAAGCTAGTGTACTTATGTGTGTTTGTTCTTGTGGGAACAAGTGAGGGGACTAGTGAGTCCAAGAGTTCTAGTGTGAACTCCTTATAGGTGTTGCGGCACCGAGTGTTCCGGTGGGATCGTTTTTAGTGGAAATCCTTCGTAGTGTTGAAGGCAGGGATGTAGAGCAAGGGTGCTCGAACCTCGAAATAAATCCCCCATATTTGCGATTGCTCTCTCTATCTCTCACTTGTGTTTATATCTTGCATGCTTATATTGTTTATCCCTTTTATATGTTTGATATATTTGCGCTCAATTGATTTATACTTGGGATTGTTTGTTCAACTTATATTCAACTAAGAGAGCCATAGCGGCACCTCAACTCTTATCTAGAGGAATCTTAAGGAGATAGTCCAGAGCCCTTCACCGAGAATTTGGCTACACTCTTATGTTATACTTGGTGTGTTTTGCATAATAGTTTTTAGTTTGTTTAAATAGTTTTTAATTCCGCATAATTTATCATTAGATTAGCTAGTCACCTATTCACCCCCCTCTAGGTGACCTACAGATATTTTACTCCTCATTTAGTTCCAGCTGTCTCTCTACTGAGCAATGACTGCTTGAACATCGACAGGGATAATGGGAAATCTGGACCCCAACTAAACCTTTCTGGCTTGTAGATCATATAGACGACTAAAGATGGAATAGAAGACGCATTACTGGCCTGGTTGACGTTCTTCCAGAGGATGCACAAAGCAGATAGGAATGATGCTGGCTTCCTATTAGGATTAGTTTTCTCTAGAAAAACTAAGAATTGACAAGGAGTTGGCATGGTAGAGGTTTTCCATCGCATGCGATCTGACGGTCGATCCACACCACAAGCGAGATTAGGAAAGTAGGGAGTGTGTAAGTAAAAATAATGCAAAGCACAATAAAAGAGAGACACAAGATTTTTACGTAAAAACTCAAACCGAGAAAAGACCACGGGGAGGAAGCGAGGAATCCACTATTATTCACAGGGTACAGGAATTATAGGAATTGAATGACAGAGTCTTAGTACGGGCTTAGCTGAAAACAAAAAGATCAAGAAAAAGTAAAAGTCCCCCCTTCTCGCTGGAGAAGGTCTATTTATACTTGATCAGATCTGCATGCATGAGGCGGATGATATGAGCGTGATCCTCGTAACCACATGATCTGCACGTGTAAATATGTTTTAATAGCCATGATTGCTGGGATTTGACAGTTGAGGTTGCATGTAGAGAAATCTGCCTTTATTCATAATTGCCTAGGCTCGAGGGCGTTTTCACGTTATGAATGTGCAGGAAGATCTGCATACATAACTGAAGGCGGAGATCAGGGATGATATGTTGCCGAAGTTATCATGTACAGAGCTGAAGTCTTCAGAATGGGGGGAGCTCTGGGATGACTAAGAGCATTGGAGCTCCCGAGATGGAAGCGTCCTCAGCGAGGAGAGCAATTTCTGGCATAGCTCCAAAGTGATGGAAGCTTCTGATTGTTAGAACGCGTGCCATAACCTTTTGAGGGTCAAATTTTGACCACTACAGTTGGTCATATAATGGTAGAAGGAATAAGAAAATAGAAGGTGTGATAACTTCTGTATTTTCTAGAGATAGAATTACAGTATGCTCATGTAGCTCTCGGTGAGACGGAAATCTGAAAAATCGTCTAATATAGAAAATCGAACTTACGCTCTCAATGAGTGAGTGATCTCGAGTATTTTTTCAGTAAGGAGGAACATGCTCCAACATATAAAGGAATTCTTGATTGTTTAAAATCTCACTGTGGATGGGGCTGAGAATTTGCTCCCTAATGGTAACAGTGAATCGTACACCACAGAGGGTCCATTGTGAGCTCCTATCATTTGTTTTAAGATAGTAATCCTAATCTCTTTGCAATATGTACTACCAAGATAATGTGCCACTAGAGCTAACCATGAAGGAAATTGTGAGTATTGACAACGAGATGATGCCCTAGAAACAAAGGTTCACGTAACCCTACACTTATAAACTAGGGTCCAACAGATCTCGTCAAGGCATGATGAACTAATTCACTTCTATTAAATTCTATTGCAAAATTTCTATATTTCTCTTGGTCTTAAGTGTTGGAAAAGGTTGTCACACACATAGTGTTATTATTTGATGGTATTTCAAAATTAAGTAAAGTTCTTTTAGTCTCACATTGGATAGGAAAAGAACTCTTTAGTGTTTATATATGAAGTCTCTTTTCATGATGGGTTGTGTGGGCTACAAACCATGGGTGCTCGCGTACAAACAAGCCTATTGAGGCTCAGTGAAGAAAATTGGGTTACCGGATCCAGAAAACCTTAATGCGCATGTGCGCCCGCATCGCACGCGCAGGGGGTGCAAATCCGAGTTTCAGAGCCTAACCCTAACCCTAACCCTAACTCTAACTTAACCATCTTGCTCTTCCTCTGAAATTTTCTTAAACTCTTCAGTTTTTCCCTGCATCTCTGGAGAAAATAAAACTAAGCTTTCGAGGGCCTGTGCATTGCGAGTGCACGTTTGCAGGGGCAGTGATCGTTGAATCATGGAGGGTAGGCCGCCATCAACTTGCTGCACCGAGATACTCTCTCAGAGGGGTGCGATCTACTTCAGTGCTTCGCACGCCTCGATCAAAATAGAGAAGTTCCTTCCTTCTTAAAAGTTTAATTTAATTAGATTATCAGGATTTCATACATTATTTTCCAACACATAGTACAATGTCGACATCGGAAATTGGTTTTAAAACCAAATTACTTGCTCGTTGACATGTGATTTTCTATACAATTATATCTAAAATTTACAAAGTTTTCTTTTATCTTTATCAATTTATTTTTTTTCTTACAGTTAATTAATAACATCTTTTTTTTAAAAAACAGATGAAAATAACTCTATCATCACTGTATACGAGCCCAAACACCTTCACATGGAACCCCAGCATTAACAATAAAAACCATATAGTAACCGGCCGGCGCCAAGAACGCAGAGCCCGGCGCATTCACCCTGATCTCATAAACCCGATCATTCCCCGTCCCCACAGTCGAAACCTGCAAGTTATTCAGAAGCAGCAACCTCTGATTCATGGAGAACGAGTGTGTCGCAAACGCGGGCGCTATCATCGTCACATAAACGCTTCTACTACTGAAGATCTCCAGCGTAAACCGCAAGCTGAACTCCGTCCCATAACTCAACTCCAACAGTGATGCACTTTCCGACGATGGCACAATCTTCGGCCGGAAGCTCGAATACCTCGGGTTGAAGTAGTGCGGCGAGAACGCCTCCAGGCTAAGCTCCGTCGGGTACTGCACCCCCGAGAACTTGTAGTCCACGTGGGGATTGCTGCCGCCGACGAGGACGCGGCCATCGCGAAGCAAGATGGCGGTGGAGTGGTACAGTCTCGGGGTATTCGACGGTTGCTGGACTTGAAAGCGAGGACCAACTAGTGCGTTCGGTGTGTACACGACCGGGCTGAGAACGGGCTCCTGGCAGTTCTCCAGCCGGCGGTCCCGGCGCCTGCGCCGTTCACGATGAGGACTTGCCCGGTCGGGAGCAGGACCATGTCCCCCATCACCCTCGCCTCGGCATCGACTCCATGGACCAAGATGGCGATTCGTCAGTGATCTTGATCCTCCCGCAAGTACTCAACGCTTCTACGTACGTCTTCTTCGTTTCCGCCATGATGTACGAGCCTTTCGGCGCGCCCCCGCAGACCATCACCTCGGCTTCCAATTCTGAGGCCTTCAAGTTTATCGGAAGGAGAACTGACGAGCCGGAGCTCGGTAGTTACGAGGATTGCCGTCTGGTAGTTCCGGATAATTTCTCACTATGATGTTCTTCGTATAGTCCAAGAGGATGGCGCGGTTGTTGCAGAAAATAAAGAGATTGCCGTCTACATTGAGATGGACGAACGGGTAGAGATTGTTCTCTTCTGGATCGTGTGTTTCTTGGAGGAATGGGAGTTCAAGAGGTGCCGAGCTCGAATCGTCGGATTTCGGATAGAATTCGTAGTTGTACTGCCTCCGTCCGCCGACGATGATGGCGCGGCCGTCGGGGAGGATTTGGTTGGTAGCATACCATCGTCGAAAAGTGAGGCCCGGCTTGATCTCGTCCCAGTCGCAGCTGTCGTCGTCGTCACACGGGGTGAATTTGCGCACGGCTCTGTCACCGTCATTGAATCCCCAGTCTGGACCAGGATGCCGTCAGCCGAGACGGTGCCTGAGGAGCACCAAGTGTCGGTGAGGACCGTGAGAGGGCGGAAGGTGTTGGCGGCGACGCGGTATTCGATCGAGTGGGCTGTGCAGTCGATCTTTAAGGCCTGATCGTCCGGTCGTCACGGCAGTTGCCATTAGGTAGTGAGAGGTTAGATTTGCCGAAATCGGGCGGTCGAAGATTACGACACGATCGTTGTGAAGAAGCTGCATGTGCATGGCTGAGACGCCGGTGCTCGACTGCAGGAGGTCCAATGGCCGCCGATGGCATCGGCGGAGTCGAAGGAGAGAACGAGGAGGAGAGAAGGGGAAAAGATTGGATTAGTTCCATTTCCTCTTAAAGAGCAAGTTAGCTATAGGAATTGAGTTAGAATTCGTTCTCGATGTCTACTTATAGTGAACAAGTGACTGTGCGCGAAATGCATAGAGTTTGCACGCATGAGTTTGGATGAGGTCTCTGTTTGCACGCCGATTGATGAGTTGGAGGGGTTTTGACGACTCTTGTGGGTTTTAGCCTCACATAACAAACTTTTCTCGTCACTCAAAAACATAAAATTAGGATATGATACCGAAATGTTGGCTACTGATGACACGAAAACAAGTCTGGTAATCAATGATCAAAAATCGATAGAGAAATAGTCTAGAGGGACTTCACACCATGCAAGTGTTTTTCAATTACTTTCCTTGTTGAATGAAACCCTCAATTCTTTGAATGCTGCAAACAAAGTTACGTGAGTTGTAGCCCTCAAAGAGCTTTATCTATCAAATCGATTCTTATCTTGTTGTCCACGTTGCTGTAAGAAAAGCTGTCTAGCTTCCATCAAACCCCCAGACTAGTTCATATTTAGTTTCTCTTATTTTTGTTCATAGCTGGAAGATTCCTCAGTTGGAAGCAAATGGCCGTTGTTGTTCTTGTTTTGTGTTATCTTTTTGCTATAAGAAGGATTTTCCTCTTTCCTAATAATCTAGAAACGCACTAATCTAATCTTATTAGATAACAACACTAATTAAGGTGGTGGTTGGAAAGCTAAAACACTTAGCGGGATTCCAAGTTCAATGTCTTCATTCAATTGAATAGTCCATCTAGAACAGTAATGACTTGTTCTATTTCTGATTTGATTCCAGAAGGCTGGAAGTCTTGAATTAGAATGTTAAATTTATTGTTTTGTCAAACATTATTGTGTTTACGTGTACCATAAGTTAACTCATGGTAAGGGTATTTTGCATTTTAACTTGTGAAACTCAGCTTTTTTGTTTATTTACCATTCTAAAATATTTCTATGTATACCCTTTAAATTCAAAGATTTTGCATCTACACCCTATAATTATAAATTTTATCAATATAACAACAACGCCCATCATATACACTTGCAAACTCAAGTTCTGCATATATACCCTTAAAGTATAATTTTTTTATATAAACCTTATGAAATGTTTAAGTTCCAATCGATTTATGAATCTTGTTAAGAAATAATAAGAAATATGTTGGCCTAGAGGCCCTTCACTTTAGTTTTGATGATGTAATTTACTAATAATCTTGAGATATTTAGCTTCAGATATTTGATCAAGATATTAGTAGGTGATTAGCTTCACAAAGGTGTTTTGGAGCTTTCACATGGTGATTCAAGAGCTCGAGCGTCAAGTTCACATCTAGCACTCGTTGGAGTCAAGCTCGGTGAATCACGTTTGGATCGAGTCGACTTGAAGACGGAGTTCTACAAGAAAACTTCGGTTTGTTTAATTAAGATTGTCTAGATCTCATTGTAAACATTAGATAGTGTTGATATGCTCAAGTTCACAATACACACACATACACTTGTTTTAAGTCTATTGGTTTTGGTTTTCGGTTTAACCAATATTGGATTTCATGTCAAAAACATTGATATAATATCTTTCATGTATATTGGATTCTATCCATATACATATGCTTAAAAGTTGTTTAAATATCATGTTTTTGTATTGACATGCGTTTTGGAAAAATCGGATTTCCATTTCAAATATCCAAGTTTTGAAAATATGGATTTTGGTATAAGGCAAATTTTCTATCTCACAAAAATGGTTCAATTGTTTAAAATATGTGTTGAATTTTTGTCACACATATTTTTATTTCAAAGATCTAATAAGAACTGATTTTGTGGATTTATGTGTTTT